>SSNP01000047.1:2939458-2978378 GCA_006937955.1 Pachypanchax playfairii
CAGGGTTGCAGGTGCAGTTGAAATGGTACAAATTTGTACTTTATATCAATTTTAACCCTCAGAGGGACATTTCTGACCTTTTAAAGACCAATATTGTACTTTTGAGGGAACAATTTACCTATAGGTACAAAAATGTTCTTGTCTCGTACCTCTATTTCTGAGAGTGCAGTTTGTGCTCCTCTGACTGTCTTTCTACTTCGGTAAAGGTGTGTTAGCATAAAAGTCATAATGCGTCACTGATCATTAGGTGTAAATATCTTTACATTCATATATTCAAATTGCTTTTCTTTGTCCTCATCAGATTGTATCTGTCGGGACATACAGTCATCTGTCATTGCTGTTTTATTCTATAGCAGGAGCAGGACTAGAACACGTAAGAGACTCTGATGGCTGCCATTAGCGCCACACAAGTCTGTTACCTCAGTGATGGCTGCTCCAATCACTTGGCTGAACCAAGAGGTGGAGAAAGGGGCGGAGCAAGTTTCTCTGGAGACCTGTAAATTGGCTCACACCATAGCTCAGGATCAGTAGGGGGGATATGGGTTTTGTTATGTTAGTTTCAGTTAGGTTTTGGGTGTTTTACCGCTTTTGTGGTCTGATCAGCCACTATTTAAGTGTTCCCTGTGTTTCTGTTGTCAGGTCAGTTTGTTTGAGTTAATGTTGCCAAGTCTTTTAATTAGAGTTCTGTTATTTTGACCTCTTTTATGGGCCCAGGAACTTTTTTTTTGTAAAACTTATCCACTTTATTTTATGGGTTAAATAAAACCCTGTTTTTGAGAACTTTAACCTGTGTCTGACTGTCCTTTACTGCTCGGTCCACCACAGAGACAAGAGATTATTCTGCTTTGTTAACTTCCATTCATCAGTTCAAAAGGAGTTAGACCGGTTGCATTTGTGTGACGGGCATGTTTAGGCCTGCTTGTAGATCCAGTTCTTGTCTGTTTCTTCCAGTTTGGATCTTTTATTTGTATTATGTTTCTCTACTAATCCAGCTGACTGTGGATGATAAAGACAGTGGGTTTTTGTTTCAGTTTGTACTGTAGATCTTTTCAGGGTTTCATGCATGTGGATAAGATTTTAACTATCCATCTTTTAGGGCTCCTCATGCAAGAGAAGAAACTGGTGGGGAGGCAGAAGGTTGATGGTCATATCATAAAGTCTATGAGGTTGTAGGACAGCAACCTGCTGCTTGCAGAACGCCTCTGCTAAGTAAGATGGGCTCTGCTGAGGAGATGTTGGGTTTGGTGGATACTGTTCGGGGCTTTGGGTCCATGTCTGGCACTCTGGTCCCCACTGCAGACTGAGACCAGGATCAGAAGATATGTGGGTAATGGGCCTTGATCCATGGGTAGCTGAGGATGAGTGGTATGGCACAGGTCAAGATCGCCAGGAAGTGTGATCTTCAACCTGCATCTGGATCCGGGTGGTTCAGCCACAAACTGGGTGTCACTATTACAGAGGAGTGATTATCTGTTGTCTAGTGCCACTGCCCAGTCTGTCCAGTCAGGAGGAGGTGAGCAGTGCCACTCATCAGGTAGAAGATGTCAATAGCAGGAACAATCTGATGAGAAACTGTAATGTGAAGACTTACAGGCGCTTGAGGCATGATGTGAATCAATGACTGGATATTGAGAGGTGACTGAGTGAGTCTCTTATATGATGTGCTGATGATTGGTCAGCCAGTGGGGGTAAACACAGCTATCTGGTGAAGTCCATAATGAGCTCCTGACACTTTTCAGTCCTAAGTTCCTATGGGAGTTCTGTGTTGCACGTGTTTCAGGTCAAATATGAATTTCTTGCGTAGTTTGAAAACCTCTTGCCGTGATACCTTTTCTTTTATATTTACCATCCCTCTTATTGAGACATGGTACAGTCCATGGCTCAGTACTGCAGCCTATTTGAATAGGCTTTTAGCCTGGAGCTGTGCATGTCTTTAATACATGATGATCTACGTATCCTTCTTGTTTTTGATTGAGTAATGTGTCTACTGGTAACAGTCCTAGAGTTTTTGTTATTAGTATGGATGCTACATTTGCAAACCGAGCTTGTTTTATGTACCTGCAAAGCAGCCAAGAGGTCTAGTATGAGGGATTTTCTGTAGAAGTCACCATGTCTCTATTTTCCCATTGTTGTGTAAAAATAGGCATAGTTGATTAAACATGCTGTCTGTATAGATGCTCGCAATTTCTCTTTGGTTGTTTTACAGGTTTGTGTTCATGCTAGTAAGTCTACTACCTGAGTCTAATAAGATTCTGTTGCATTTGTGGCATCAAGCTGGTCCTGATGCTTGTAGCAGAGCTATCAGACTCCAGAGGTCGACCCAGTGAAACTGAGTTTCCACCAAATAAAAACTGTTAGTTCATAATCTTATATCCTAACAAACTGCTAAACCAATTGTAGAACTGCAGATGTCCAACGGCAGCCCAGATTTGCACCCTGTTGGACTCCTGTCTCTTAACCACATGTTTCAAATATAATAATAGTTATTATTACAAACAGAAACATGTGCAATGTGATCCACAGTATCATCTATAGTGTCTCTGCATGGAGGAGGTAGAAAAAAGAATTCTGAACTCCTAAAACTGAACAACACAGAGTCACTTGTTTAGACATGTAGATGAAATTTGGGCCAAAATCCAAGATGTAAATTCCTTCTCTAAACACATGGACTTAGTCAATAACAACATCAAGTTTACTAGAGAGGATGAGAAGGACGACAAGCTGCTTTTCCTGGACTGTGTGGTGCAAATGGAGAAAGATGGAGGCTTCAACATTGAAGTTTACAGAAACCCCCCACACTGATATCTCTCTTTATTTTACTGTTATTACAGTTTATTATTGTCCCATTTTAACCAAATGCTTCATATAATTTTAATTACATAAAATAATTGTGTTTTTCTGGGTTTTTGGATGGACAATATGTAAACAGTGTTCGGAGAAGCACTCAGAAAGATGGCGGCTGTGCAACTCGTTGCTCACCACCAGATGTCATTCGGGTGTTTCTGTGTCAGCATCTTTAACAATAATGAGTTTAAAAGCTGCCAGAAGACAGACTTGATATATTTCTTTTTTTTTTTTTGGGGGGGGGGGAAACAAGCTCCACAAGTTTGTTCTGCTCCTGTTTGTCAATTTATTATTTATACTAAGAAAAGAGCACAAATTAAACATTAAAAGGTTGTAAGTGACCAGTTAAAATCCCTTTTTCTTTTACAGAACTCCCACTTTTGCTGGAGGTCTGTTCTCTGTCTCTAAATCCTATTTTGAGCATATTGGGACTTACGATGACCAGATGGAGTTCTGGGGGGGAGAGAATCTGGAAATGTCGTTCAGAGTAAGAACTTTACTCTTAATATTTTTAGAGAAGTTGTAGGTAACAGAGTTTTCAGCTGTTGTGTGTCTTATGATGCATGTTTTACAGGTCTGGCAATGTGGAGGCCTTTTAGAGATTATTCCCTGTTCTGTTGTGGGGCACATTTTTCGTAAAAAAAGTCCTCACACTTTTCCAAAAGGCCACACCGTCATTCTCCGCAACCTGGTGCGCCTGGCTGAGGTCTGGATGGACGACTACAAACACATCTTCTATCGTACAAACAGAATGGCTGCTTCCATTTTTAAAAAGGTTTGGACTAATTCTACAATTTTTCATTTGTCACAATGAATTTGATTAACTGCAGCAACTTGTTTTCCTCATGTTGTCATTTTCTTCTCAGAATTTATTTGGAGATGTTTCAGAACGTCATAAACTCAGAGAAAAACTAAAGTGCAAGAGCTTTTCTTGGTACCTAAATAATATCTACCCTCAAGCATTTGTTCCAGATATTAAACCCGTAAAGTACGGACAGGTAAACGTTTTCATTCATTTGATCAAATATGCTCAAATACAAGCATCAAATACATAACAGTGTTTTCTACAGATGCTGATCACATTATGGATATAAATGTGACTGATTTCTTTGATGTTTGATGTCATAAAGCTAAAAAACACGGACTGGACGTGTCGACTGGATGCGAGAAAGAAAAGCAAACGATGGGAACCTGGTCTGAAGGTCAAATGCAGCAACCAAAGTCAAGTACAGGTATAATATTCTTATGTTTAATTAAGGTTTCCAACTTGGGAATACCAAATATTATTACAGTAAGAAGCAGAGAAAATGATTGAACTACATCTGGTGTTTAAATAAAACTGTTTGGTGTTTTTGTTGTTTAATCACACAAAATCCCGAGTTTAAGCTTATTTAATCAGCCGTTAACCACACCCAACCTATTGAACACCAACCTATTCAGCTGGTTGCAGCCAGGTGACATCACAGGCACATGAACCCTGCAGATCTCCGCATTCAGCACAGAACAGCTGCCTTTGCTCTTAGTTTAGACGCATTCTGTAAAGGGGACTACAACTAAATATTGTTTTTCACTACATAGGATCCTGTTACCCGCTCAGACTTCATGATATAGAAAGTTTCTGCAGGACAGCAATGTTTAAATGGTTGTAGTTAACGAAGTGAACAGTGTTACTTTCTCCTAAGATACAAGTTGCAAAATAAAATCCTAGTATTTCTGAATATTGTCAGACAGAATCTGTGTCAAAGTTTATGCTGTCTGATAAAAAAAACAATTAAATGTATTGTGTAGTGTCCCAAAATCATAATAAATGTCACAGTAGAGCTGCAGAATATAGTTGTATCTCTGCAGGCACTGATGTTCAGCTGTTCTGTTTGTTCTCCTGTGGAACAACTGAAGCAAAAAGAATCTGATTCTTCCTCTTAAAGATGGTAAAGAGGATTTTGCTCCGTATGAGAAGCTCAACGGCTGTTTATCATTTTACGAGTAGTGAGCATGCGTTGTAGCCCCCCCCCTTCCTCTTCCCTCAATGGCAGAAATGCCTCCATTAGAAATTTGCAAAGAAATTTAACTTTGTTTGTTTACTATCGGCATCGCTGGAGTTTTTTCTGGAACTACTACAACTTTATTTCTTCAAACATGTCGGGATCATCAATGGTAAAAGGCTGTTTATTGTTACTTTTAGCAGTACAAGTGTGATTGACAATCACACAAAACGGGTTCATTATCTATTGGCTACTTTATTTCAAGCCCCACCAGGTCTATGATCTATTAATATTATAACTTTTTCTTTTGGAAACCAGGAGTACAAGACTGCAACAAGTTGATAAAATGATTTTAAAGTAAATTTAACATCTAAATTTGCTACAGCCTCTTTACCAGGGCCGGTTCTGGGCATAGGCAGACTAGGCAATTGCCTAGGGCGCCCTCTGCTGGAGGGGGCGCCAAATTCTCTCTTTTTTTTTTTTGGACAAACTGTTGGACACACCATTCATCTCATGTAAAGAGCAAAATAAGTAGTAATTAAATATCAATCTATATCTATCTATAATCTCTACTGTTCATTTTAGTATGACTAAACATTTTTGCAATGTAATCCAGTTATTGAGTTACGTTGTTTCTGTTCTGGGCAGTAGGGGGCGACAAAATCCCTTTTCGCCTAGGGCACCATGCAGCTCAGGGCCGACCCTGCTCTTTACCACCTTTAATAACACGGTTCTAAAATGACTGAATGTGTTCTGTGTTATGAGATAAATGCTGATACAGGAATCTATGACATGGGTCCTTTCTTTAAGTACTGATGTCAATATTAGAAAATACTTTTTTGATTAAAAGATAGTGATGTAGGAGTTGTTTTTATTTATTTATTTAGAATTTTGAGTACTCGTCCAAACAAGAGATCCGTCTCAGCGCCGGCATCGAGTTGTGTTTACATGCAGCTCCAGGAACTGATTTGGTGGATCTTGAACTCTGCCGTTTGAAGGGAAACGCAGCGCCGGAGCATGTTTGGATCATTACACAGGTATGACGTTTACTTCCACATCATGTTACAACAAGGAAGTTAAGATTTATATTTCCTCATAGTTGCCATTCTAATACTGTTTCTTAATGGAACTTTCTAACATGTTTTGCATTTTTCACTGTTTGTAGACAAACCGTGTGAAGAATCCTTCGTCCGGAAAGTGTTTGACTGTAGCTGAAGGAAATGTGATTCTATCCAGCTGCAGATCCGATAGACTCGGTCAACACTGGACCTTCATCTGATACAAGTCCTGGATTTGTGTATTTTATATCCACAACACTTGGTTCAAAAACAATGTGGGAGGAATTAGATCCTTTTTTTTCCCTCTCAGGGCAAAAACAACATTAGAAACTTGTCCAGATTAGACGGGCCTCACAAAGTTTAATCACAAAACCTTCTTTGTTTTTCTGTTCCTGCACACAGATGCCATCTTTGTAAAAACAAAGAGGGCATTTTGGAAATTCACATTTCTAATCAACACATCAGCTTGGAAATTGTTTGCACAAAATGGCTGTGGTGTGGTCCTTGTTCTTTCAGAGCTGAGCTGCAAAAGGAATCGACCACAAAAAAAGAAGCTTCATAGTTTCACTTATATGTGATTTATACATTCGAGCTGCAGATCTTGTGACGTACGTCATCAAAAAACTGACCAAAGCATAAATGAGGTAGATGCATTTTGTTCCTTTTATTTCTTAAATTGAGGAATTCACATGCAGAGCAGCTAAACAAAACATTATGCGTTGTTGTAACTGATTGATTTGTTGAATAAAACATTAAACATAAGCCAAACATGTGTTTTTAAACTGCATTGCATGTGTGTCGTTTTTATTGCACAGTGGGTGAGAATGCATGTTTGCACACTTGTGTTGACACAAATCAGCTGTTTTGAGAACAAACATAGCCAGTAATTGTGAACGTATTTAAATAAAGATTTTATTGATAAATAACAGGTAAAGTTTTAGTGTCTCAATAGGAAAACGTGGTAAATGTTTTGGTTAAACTCCAAAAACAAGCGGGTTTTAGATGAAACAAACACAAAAGAACACGTGTACTTCTTGTGGGGCGGGGTCTGCTCTGTCACGCCACGCCCACCAACACAGTTAGTGACGACACTCGGCAGGGGAGTGATGGGATCTCGAGCGAGCGCTGGTGAGTTTTCGTTAAACCAATAAAATCTCTCAATTTTGCGCTGTCATGTGAACAGGGAAGTAGGCAGGATATACAAATTCCGTTGTCGGAACCCGGCTGTCGCTGCAGCGAGTCGTCTCGTCTTTTCGGGATTTACATAGCAGGTTTTCATCTTCTTAACTAACCTGTAAGTAGCAGCAGAATTCACTCAGCCGCTCGTGCGTTAGCTTCATATAAGCTAAACGCTGTTAGCTTCACTGTAAGCGTCTTTTCGGGATGTTTACTGTCGAATCATGTCACAATGTTTATACCGAGCTGACGGTACGAGGTGTTAGTGTTTAGGTCCGGGTTCGCCCTCTTTAGTTGTTATCAGCTAGCAGGTGATGTTAAAAACCGTCAACAATGTGCTATAAATGACATGTTGGCTGCTGAAGTAAGCTCTTTAAATACTGGATTTAGGAGGATTTGTCCCGTGTGTGTGTAACACTGTTTTGGGGTTTATATTAAGAGACTTTTGGACATTCACATACATAATATATCAAGTTAAACTGTTAAAGAAGTTATTTAATTTTCCAGGCAACTGAACTGAAACCATGAGAAGTTCAAACGGTCTTCATGTTATGGTTAAATGTTAATACAATTATTATTATAATTGGTGTAGGTTGTTAAAAATCAGATATTAAATGATGTACAGTATGTTCATCATCGTCCCGATCCATTCCCCAAACTTTAAAATATTTAAAACAAGCTCCGTCCCGTTGTAAATCTGCTTCTTTGGCTGTTAAAGTCAACATAAACTAGACAACACAGAGATATGAGAATATGTAAATTATTTTATTTTGAATAAATATCTGTTATGAAAAATAATTTATTTATTGACGGTGTTTGTTTATGGGGTGAACAAGAGATTTACAAGTGATTCAGTTTTATGTAATATCTGATCAGCTGCCTGTCATCATATTTTTGGTTTATTAGATGCAAATCTAATCAAATTATCTCACTCCGTGGACACTGGATTACTTAACCTTAGTAACGCTTTAATTTTTTTCAAGGCAGTTACACAACAACAATTAAGCAATGTTTTAACCACCATAATGTTATCTGAAATATTTTATCCCTTGTTGGAATATCTCCACTTCTCATATTATATATGAAAACATCAGTACTAAAGCAATGATGCAGTGGTGCACTGACCTCAATTAAGAGAGGGGGAGACTGACAGTTTTACACCCGTGATCTTCAAACGTCCAGCTGAGCAGGCTCTTGTGAGAACTAAAAGACTGGCGGCCTAAAACTTAGAATAAGAGAAAAACTGTTAGTTGCGTGAAGTAGTAAGTAAAATACTTCAGGCTGCACAGTTCTGTGAAAAGATTTAGGCCCGTCCTTTCTCGTAATGTAGCAGCATCAAAGAGGCATCTGATCCATCCGTATGTCATTCTGCAGAACAACAACAGCCCCAAACTTACAGCCAGGGTCATCAAGAACTATCTTCAGCCACAAGAACAAGAAGTCCTGCAGCAGACGGTATGACCCACGTAAAGCCCTCGAGCAGATGTTTGAAGTGGATCTGCTGCTTGTCCTTCAAAATTCCAGGAACCTCCTACCTGCCTAATGCTTTAAAATCATGTTGTATTTGAAGAGATTCGTGCAAATATAAAATGTTCTGTGCAAAACATCTTGCACACTACTGCACATAATTAACAATTAACCTTTTAGCACTTTGTATTAATATATTGGTAAATACAATATAGAATATATCTATGCCAGAATATGTTATAAAATACTCTGTAAAAAAAAAAAAAAAACTTAAAACACTGCTGTTTGATCAGTTACATGCCATATTTTGGCATTTAGCTCTGCGTGTGGTCCTGCATGTGAAAGAACCTTGATCGTCTTTTCTCCTTTAATGGTATTTCCTGTTTTCTATGCTTTTTTTTTTTTTAGAGAAAATGAGCGTCCTACCCCTCTCTCGTTCGGAGGTCTTTGGGGAGCTGAGGAAGGAGCTCTATGAAGATAAAGAGTTCCATCAGACTGATGTTCACATGTTCATCATCATGGGTGCATCGGTGAGAATATCTGATAAAAGTTTCTATCTGTATATTTTTTGTGCTTTCTAGGCAAAGACTTGTGGCTTTTATTTGATAGAAAATATGTTGAAATCTTCTTTAAAAAGTGCAATAATTGCACAGAATATGATTAGGTAAAGGTTGAAGGTGATTTCAACAAACTTCTGCAAACAGTCTCCTAAAACACTTCCTCTTTGATTATCATCTCAGTGCAAAATCAATCTTAGACTGATGTTCAGTTAGTTAATAAGTTAAATCTACCAGACCAGTTAGTTTAATCAGTCTCGGATAAAACTCAAATAATATAACAAGTTGTGTTATTAGAAAACTAAATAGATTTGCTTTAACTTTTGATTTATCTAAAAGAATAAAAGGAAGAAAGTTGCATTTACCAGCAGGAGTTTCCTCATACTTTTAACGATTCAAGTTAAGGAACTATATCATTTCGGTCATTTTAAAACCATGTTTCCTCCTTTCTTTTCTTGCCTAATATTTCCATCCATCTTACTGGGTTTGGTCTAATAATAAATCTTAGTTTTTTCTCTTTGTTGTTTCCTGCGTTGAATACATTTGAATATCCAAACTTTTACAATCTGCCTTAAAATTCTCAAATGAATTGTATTTTTATAGCATGTAGCTAAGCCACAGGATTTTACTGAAGAAAGGGGGCATTGTATTTTATTTATTTTTTTTGCTGCGTCATTGTATGTCAGCGTTTTCCTTTCAGGGCTATTTGAAGGGAGATCAGGGTCAGGGCAGGGCTGTGTGCTGTCTCGCTCTAGTTGTGTCTGTTTCATGGATCTGGGTGTGTGTGAGTGTGTGTGTTGTACACAACACTGCTCTGTCACATGGAGCTTTCACATTTATCCAACACAGAAACGTCACATCTTTAACCCTCTCATGCATCAGCTGTGAAAGCCTCGGTCCAGACCTCAGTATTTTTTCCTTCAGGCAGGACATGTTTACATACATATTAGAACTTTGTTTGCACTTTTTTTTTTTAAGCATATAGTTTTGTAAAAGGTTTATGCAGGTGGACGACATGCAAGGAGGTTAATCGTGTGTAAATAAACCCAAAATACCTAAATATGTGTACTGAACCACCCCTAGTTCCTTATTTTATTTTGTTTTATGTTATTATTTCATGAATGTCTGTTAGTTTATGACAGAGTTCAGCTTGTTGGCTGTTTGTTAAAGATTGTAGATAAGATGCAACGAAACACACACACCTTTAAACGAGGTGGCAGTGTTTGGGAGCTCCCAGTTGAGGATTAGTGTTTTAAAGAAAGATGAGGAGCAGCTAAGCTCATTATTGTATTTGCGGCCAGCAGGACATTGTTAGAGGGATTTACTTTAGTTTCAAATCAAATGACTTTGGATTTTGTGGTATGTGACATAAATCAGACTTTTCATCATCTGTCAAATTTCACAGTTTTACCTGATGTACGGGGTGTTTGTTGCGTGAGCAGTGTTGATTTGTAAAACACACTGACAGAGTCAAATAAAGCAGCAGGGTGTTTAAGTGAATTTCACATAAAGGTTTTTGTGTTTTGGATGTAGGCCTTTGATTCAGTTCCTGCGTATTTAACCGGTTATACTGCAGCAACGTGAGACTGAAGCAGACTGGAAAATGAAGATCAGGTTTTAGATTAAACAGGCCCTTCCATTAAAAACTGTTTTTCTGAGGTTTCTGTTGAATATTTTAGCTCCACAGGTGTTCTTACCTTCATATTGGGTGTGAAAACAGGTCAACAACTTCTCTTTCAGTTTTTATCTCTCAAACTACGCAGGTGGGGATAAAACCCAAGTTTGAACGGCCGGTACTAACTCCTTTGTTCGTTAATATTCGGCAGCTCCTGCATTTGAAACCACGCCTAGCATGCTGCTAGCTAAAAGCTGTTAGCATAAGACGTAGCAAACAGGAAGTGAGAACGTCTGGTGTTACCCTGCGCAGTGAGGCAGGAAACAGTATACCTTGCTCTTATAGGCTAAATTGTTAGCCAATCAGAGTCCAGCAAATTCACATAATGAATATTAATGAGTTGCTGCCTGAAGCCTGACGGAACCAGTCGAATGTTGACTCAGAGATTAAAGGTCTGTTAATCAGTGTTTCCTAATGTTTTTTAGATATAAAATGTTTCATATTAAAGGTAAATACTTCAGAAATAACCACAAAGTCCTTAAACAAATCCTAGTCCTTTAAATAAATGAGCTCAAACAAAGTGTGAATGTATAAAGTACTTGAGATTCTTTGTGTTCTTAATGATGTATTTGAACCTGCAGGGGGATCTGGCAAAGAAAAAAATCTACCCAACTCTGTGGTGAGTGAACCTCAGCAGCATCGTACAGACAGATGAAAGATGGGAGGATATAATAACATCTATGTTTCTCTGTTTGCTCCCAGGTGGTTGTTCAGAGACGGACTCCTCCCTGAGCAGACGTATTTTGTGGGATTTGCTCGCTCTGATCTAACAGTTGATGCCATCCGAGCAGCTTGCCTGCCCTACCTGAAGGTGAGACTTATTAAAGAACTGTTTATTTTTATTTTTTCGGATACTTGTGTAAATGTTTGTGACATCTGGTTCAGGTGGCAGACAATGAAGCAGATCGGCTGTCGACCTTCTTCAGCAGGAACACGTACATCAGCGGGAAATACGCAGATGAAGGTTCCTTCTCCAAACTCAACTCGCACATCCTGTCTCTACCTGGAGGAAGTGGAGCGAACCGTCTGTTTTACCTGGCTCTGCCACCAACGGTCTACCACGACGTTACCAAGAACATCAGGCAGCAGTGCATGAGCACCAAGTCAGTACAAACCCTGCGTACAGTCTCATTTCTCTTGGAACATTCAGAAATGAGACTTTTACAAAATAAGATGGTTTTTAATCTCATAAAAAATCCATCTGAACTGAGGAGTGACTTCACTACAAAAGCTCCCCTCCAGTTAATATCCTGCTGTGTATGTCGTTTAGGGGATGGAACCGGGTGATTGTGGAGAAACCATTTGGACATGATCTCCAGAGCTCGGAGGAGCTGTCCTCTCACCTCTCATCTCTCTTCACCGAGGACCAGATCTACCGTATCGATCACTATCTGGGCAAAGAAATGGTGCAGAACCTCATGGTGCTAAGGTGGGAAAACCAAATTCACACACTCATTGATTAAAACGCAGTTAAGCATCCAGCCTGATGGTCACATGGACATTTTCAGCTTGATTACAGTTAGTTTTACTTGATATTACTACGAGTTTTGTTTCAGGCTGTCATGTGAAAGGATGTCTTTGTGTGTTTTTAGTTACATGCTGACACAACGATCTGATTTCAGGTGATTGGAAGTGAAACGTTATTCCTTTTCAGCTGAGCTCCTGTGGATATGAAACTAAATAAACTGAGCTCGATTCTAATCAAGAACAACACTGAATATAAATGTTTATGCACTTTGTCATGAACAGCTGTCCCGCAGTCCCGCGTGCTGCTGAGCAGGGAATAATTATATGACGCTCACTGCAGGTTTGGAAATCGCATCTTTGGGCCGATCTGGAACAGAGACAGCGTGGCCTGCGTCGTTCTCACCTTTAAAGAACCATTTGGGACTCAGGGACGAGGAGGCTACTTTGATGATTTCGGCATCATCCGGTGAGGAGAAACACAAACCTGTTAGTTTCTGCACTGTAGCTTTATGTTTACAATCTGTACTCAGATACAGATCTATTTCACTATACCTGATTATAACACCAGGTGGCGCTGTTTACGTTTACACCTTCACTCAGCCTCAGTCCTTTTAGGAAAACCAGGACACATTTCTCGTGTCGTTTGATCGACTGAACACATCAGATCAAAATCTGCTGCTGCTGTACAAAAATCAGCCCAGTTGAAGGAATTCTGTTTTACTTCTTACTTTTATTTCCAGGTACACCAAAATGCTAAAATCTTTTTAAATCTTGTTGAATGGTCATTTTCTCATCATTATCAGCTCATTCATACCAGCCGTCCAGCGTCCTGTCTGCTTGTTGTGTAACCACCTGTTTCCTTTGTCTCCACCAGAGATGTCATGCAGAACCACCTGCTCCAGATGCTCTGTTTGGTTGCCATGGAGAAACCAGCTTCCACCAGCTCTGATGATGTCAGAGATGAAAAGGTACAGCATCGTCCAGCATGAATGAAATGGTTTATAACGTCTGCATCGTATGGGTGAAACTGAGATGTTTCCTTTAAAGGATGTCTGCTCTGCTAACACACGTTCCATGTTACAGGTGAAGGTGCTGAAGTGCATCACTCCAGTGTCCATGTCGGACGTGGTTCTGGGTCAGTATGTGGGTGATCCAGACGGGGAAGGAGAAGCTAAACTGGGTTACCTTGAAGACCCCACAGTGCCAAAAGGATCAACTCAGGCCACCTTCGCCACAGCTGTGCTTTACGTGCACAATGAACGCTGGGATGGTAAAGACAGTAAAGTCTGTCCAGGGCAGCCATGTTGTATTTTTTACTTTACGATGCTTTAAAAGTGTTCTTTGTCAGGCGTGCCGTTCATCCTGCGCTGTGGAAAGGCTCTGAATGAGAGGAAGGCTGAGGTGCGACTGCAGTTCACTGATGTCCCAGGAGACATTTTTGAAAACAAATGTCAGAGAAATGAGCTGGTGGTGCGCGTTCAGCCCAATGAAGCGATTTATGCCAAGATGATGAGCAAGAAACCTGGAGTGTATTTCAGCCCTGAGGAAACTGAGCTGGACCTCACCTATAAGAGCAGATACAAGGCAAGTCTGTTTGACTCGTCTTCATCATTTGTAATAACACTGACTCAGTACTCGGGACAGTTTTATATGTCAAAGCTGAATAAATTCCAACATTTGTGTGTTTTC
Organism: Pachypanchax playfairii; assembly: GCA_006937955.1. Classification (NCBI taxonomy): domain Eukaryota; kingdom Metazoa; phylum Chordata; class Actinopteri; order Cyprinodontiformes; family Aplocheilidae; genus Pachypanchax; species Pachypanchax playfairii. Next base: position 2,953,374 of record SSNP01000047.1, read on the forward strand.
TCTCTAAATTTGGATTATGTCTCAATGTTTTTGTTCTGATGTTATTTATGGTTTTGTTAGATTTTTCTTCTTTAGTCTTGTTATTAACCCCGCCCCTTCATTCGGATCTTGAAAGTTTTAGTCGCCACACAACAGTGAGATGCTGCAACTAACACGAGGAAACACTTTGTGAATGTTTCCTAATAATTTCCTAATATTCTGTTCACACTTGTGTCTGACTGTCACAGGACAGTGAGACATTTCTGTAAATCACAAAGTTCTTTTCAAGTGACAAAATGTCTCAAATTCACCCGAAGCTTCATTTAGTGTCACTGTCTTGCTAAACTTTCGTTTTGTTTGTAAATCTGTTGATCAACCCTAAAGACTTCAGCTGTCCCTTTTGGATGAAACTCTTTTCTTTTCGTTGTCAGGATGTGAACCTTCCAGACGCTTACGAGCGTCTCATCCTGGACGTGTTCTGTGGGAGCCAGATGCACTTCGTACGCAGGTCTGTTTCCCAACTGTCCTGCTTCCTTTCAGCTGGCAAACCAAACACATGTCACTAGATGGCGCCACAACGCACACTCATACAACTTGTACATGTTTCACATGATAAAACTTGATTTGTTGACATCTGCAGTGATGAGCTAAGAGAAGCGTGGAGGATCTTCACCCCTCTTCTTCATCAGATAGAGAAAGAGAGACCAAAGCCCATTCCTTACAAATATGGAAGGTAGGAAACGTTTACTCAGCTTTTCACGTAAATACCTTTTTTTTTCCCACTAAAATTTGAGTCTTTTGTTGTTTTCAGTCGTGGCCCTGCCGAAGCAGACGAACTTGTTCAGAGGGTTGGATTTCGTTACGAAGGCACTTATAAATGGGTCAACCCTCACAAACTCTGAGCTGTGATATGGGAGGAGTAGGAGTAGGGGGGGGGCAGCGAGGTTAGGGAGGTCAGGCTGACAAAGAAGAACACCTGAACGTGGATCCATCAAGCAGCCAACAGTTAAAAAAATCAAACTGATCTCAGGTATTAACAAGTTCTCCTTGGAGCCTGCTCATCAAACATTCATGAGAATCACAAGTTAAACAGCTACACTTTTTATATTTTTTAACTTCCATACAGTCACAAACCTCTTCGGTCTTAATTTACGTGTTTACCATGTTTATTTTGAAGATCAAAAGGAATTCTGGTAGAAATATTCTGCTGAACTGGTTCTAAAAATTTTAGGACTTAATGAGAAAGAGAACAAGCGCACAAGAGCGGAGCATCAAAAAAACAAAGATGGTGATTGAACACAGGAGCTGTCACTCTCAGATGCTTTGTGATCTTGTTTTCACAGCTTTGATAGAAACACAGGTTGTCTTTTTGCTTCACTGCGTGGGACCATGGAACTATCCTAAAGCTCCAGGAGCAGCTTTATTACTGTTTCTCAGCTTTGTTCCATTCATGTTGTTTTTGTTTACATTTCTCCCCAAACATTCAAGTTTTAACATTGTTAGAAAATATTCAGACGGCAGCAGGTCTGATAAGGTCAACTGAGCGCCAGGCGTTCTATTATGTCGCTGTCCGCTGCACACATTATGTAAAAGGTAGCTAAGCTTCCTGTACTTGTAATAAAATTTTGCTTCTGTTTCATGTTTACTGCTGGTGTTTAACCCAATGAAAAGTCCAGGTATGATTTGACACAGACTTAATTTATTCACATGTAAATCTCTTCCATCTGATTGGCTCCAAGTATCAACCCAGTTAGGCAGGATCATGGTAACAAATGGCGTGATTAAATCAATCGTTTTAAACGTCTCTATAAGTTTTACTCTAAAGAACACAATCAACAACCGGAGCGACATCCGTGAAGCTTTCCAATAGAAGTGAGTTTCCAATCAAGAGTTAGAATCTTGACTCTGTTCTGAAAAAGACAAACAGGAAGCAGCTGCCGTGTATAAAGTGGTTCATTTAAAATGAGTGAAACTTTAAGCTTCGGTCCTGAATTGTATCAAATCAAGTTGATTTGGAAAAGAAACGAGAAGCAACACTTCAGCTGCTGGTTTGTTCAACAATAATTTAAAATAAAGGCTGGGCATGCATTGTAAGGCACATTAGTTTGTAAGTTAAAACATATTCATTTGTTATTTACAAACACCTAAAAACACAGTGAGGTTTCATGTGATCGAGGTTCTTCACCAGACCGACACATTAATGCTCTAACATCTCACAGATTCAATCATTATGTAATACCATATAAACTGACAATGTCACTTTAGTTTGAACTTCTTCAGAAGTGATATAAAGTGTGAAGTTAGTGTAAAAGGACACCATGCGTTCAGATTACAGGCTCGTTAAGGATTAACTATCTGACAACCACAAAGAAACGAGAAAATCATCCTTCAAGTTTCAGTACAAATTAGAAGAAAACCGTCAAGTGTGTCTGAGCACGTGTGAATGCTTCTGTATCCTCTAAATGGACGAGTAGAGAAGCTGCACGACAGCTGTGACAGGTGGTCGTGTCCCGGTTAGGAAGGCACTCCGGCGGTGCGACTCGTTCACATGTGCTCCGGGTGGTTTTGCAAGCAGCTGATGAACTCTGTGACTGGATGACCCTGGAAGCAGATCTGATACACTGCGTTGAACAGAGGGAACCTGCAGAAGGACGAGGCGTTAACACTCTGTCTGATCGACTTCTGATGGCGACACATTGAAGCTCAACTTACTTGTCAACAAGGTTTTTGTGCTTGAGGATGAGATAAACCTCCGCTGCCGTCGCAGGTCCCTGCAGCTTCTGTCCGTTCAGCATCTCTCTCTCCAGAACCTCGATGGACTGAACAAGACGAACAGTGACAAAGTTATAATTCCTGTGGGTTTATTTCTCTGACAAACAAGATACTAAAATCTAAAAATGTTTATTCACCTTCCCCGTCTTAACAAAAGCTTCTGCTACTCTGCGGTTACGGCCGCCATAGCAAGTTGTGATGAGGTCGGCCACGCCGCAGCTCTCCAAGAAGGTCGCAGAGGACACGGGTCCAGCGGTGCAGAAAATACGAGCGAATGCGATCATCTCCATCAGACCCAACCTGATCACCGCTGCTTTAGTGTTGTCACCGAAACCCAGACCGTCACAGAAACCTGCACCAACCGCAACAATGTTCTGCAAGACAGATGAAGGAAGAGTGTGAGCAGACGCCACAGCTGGAAACACACCTGCAGACAACCTGCTAGATTAATGAGAGTCAAATCTAGGCCATCACTGCCTGACCAGACGTCATCATGTTCCTCATTAAACCTTAAACATTAATCACATCTCTTTATCCCGCAGAGCTTCTTACAGATTGTGACCTCAGTCTGGCTGAAATTGGTTTAACAGTCTTTTATCCTCGTGCACCTGCACTTTTTTTTTTCCAGAACAAAGCCGTGGACATTTTGCTCGTCCTGCTGGCCTGCAGTGAACCACAAACGTATTTTCAACAACTTAAACACGACGGTCTACTAATTGCTTCATTGTACAAACTGACTTGAATCTGTTGCATTAGTTCTGTGTTATATTAAGGTTTAAATAAAAAGTGAGACTTTGGTTTGACCCCCGCTCACCTTCAATGCACCGCAGATCTCCACCACATCACACTCCTCCACTACAGTAACTCGGAAGTTGTTGGTCTGCATGAGCTCCTTCAGCAGAGCCCCGTGGTTTTTATTCTTACAGCCTACAGGCAGAAAAAATAAAAATAAATAACTGGGAGTATAAACAGGGAGATGAAAAAGAAGAAAGGAAATATGAAACGACCAGGCGATCAGGCTCACCAATAGTTGTCTCGCAAAACTTTTCATCAGCAACCTCGTTGGCGATGTTGGCTCCCATCAGGACGCTCATCGTGATGCCAAGCTTCTCCTGAATCACATCCGAGATGAGTTTGAGTCCGTCTGGTCCCTCGTCTACACCCTGAAAGAACAGAAACCTGATGATGTCTGGCTCAAAGATCACACGGCACATCCACACCGCGCTCATCTGCCTGCAGGCTGCATGACCACCAAGATGAAAGTTTCACATCTGATTATACAAATCAAACACAAACCTTGATGAGGGAAATCCCCACAGCATCACTCTTAACTTTCCCCTTCATGGTGTCACAGACTTTGCCAATGAACTGATGAGGGATCACGAACACCAGAATGTCTGCATCACTGGATGCCTCCACCAGGTCTGGCACCGCCAGCTGACACAAAAGCAGAGGAACAACTTCAATTTAACAATAAAAAATAAACTAAACTCTTTGGAAAGGGCAGCATGTTAATGAGGCAAAATGCATGAAAACTGCAGACACCTGCTTCTTACCACATTTACAGGTAGTTTGTGTCCAGGTAGATACTTCACATTTTCATGGGTGGTGTTGATTATTTCAGTCAGTTTCTGTCCGTTCACTGTCTCCTCAAACACCCACATTTTTACTGTGTTGTCAAATTTTGGATTCTGAGCAGCATTGGCACCCACAATCTTGGCAATGGCAGAGCCCCTGGATTGTTAGAAAGTTAGTGTTTAATCTTTGATCGCTGCAATCAAACATAAAGCTTCGCTTTGACCTTCACCAAACTTCATAGCGAATTCCAACATTTTTATATTAGCTTATCAATAACTAAATTATATAGGAGTTGCACACATTTTAACATATTATTTTAATTAATCTCGAACCAATTTGACTTCGGCGGTAAAAAAAAAGTTCAATTTAGTATCTTTCCAAGAACTTGACCTACTTGACTACCAATATAAAATGTAATTAAAAACAACTGTTAGAATAAAAAAAAAATGTATAAGCCGAATTTACAGGATGATTTTCAAGATTTGTTGCTACAGTTGAAAATGTGTTTTATCTCTATAAAACTCTCAAACGGACACGGTCACTTTAATCTCCCGGATTCCAGTTGGAGCTCCGTCATTGAGAACAGGCTAAGCTAACGAACACATTTAATGGCTAATTTCAAGGGCGCAAAATGTTCAGATACACTGACAGACATGTTTAGTTACTTAAACATTCAACAAGTTTCTTTGTACCTGTCTAAATCTACTTGGTGTCTCTGCTGACAAACCAGTCTGGTAATTACCGGAAAGACGGACAAACTTCAGGTTACTATGGTGAGTGTTGCTAGTTAACGGTTATTGTAGCAACGTGTCAGCCCTGCTGTTAGCATAAAACCCGAGCCATCCTAACACTTCATCACATTTAACACGTCAACTTGCCAGTTTCCGGAGCCCACGATGCAGACTTTCTTCGCAGCAGCCATTGTGAGAAGATGTAGAGCTGAATACAGGTGCGTTGACTGCAGTCCCTTATGTAACAACAGTCGGGTTTTATTGGCCTGTAAGCGGGGGGAGACACCGGACCGCCCATCCGAGCGGGGGCCGAGGCTGCTCACCCGTTCACGGGCAAAGGTTAGTAGATTCAAGGTACGGGGACATTTATTATGGTAAACTGTTCTAGGTTTTTAGAAAGAGTTTCTTCAATATAAGCAGAATATAACCAGTATTTTCAAACTTGCATTTAAAACAGAAATTCATTTAAAAGGGATTTGTTAGACCTTTTTCTCTGAGTCTGCATGTTTCTGCAGTTTCTTCCTGGTTCTAAAGGTGAAGTGCAGGACTGTAAAACCTTATCCTGTTGCCAGGGTTTAGCAAAAACCACATCCATGCTCTTGCAGGATTCTCCTCAGTTCTCAGTTTTTATTCATTTTATTTGTCATTATTTGTTTTGTTTTTTCTTCCCCATAAAAATCCTGGAACAAAGGGGTTTAAAACTTCTGCCCACTTTTTAGCACCAGCTCTGAATCTCTAACAACCCCCTCTTTCAGCTGTAAGATTTTACATACCTAGACAAACTTAATAAACAAAAAACACACAAAACAGCTGGTGAACACACATGGATAAACAAAAAGCCTGACACTAAACACTGTCACATACAGTATATCGAAAATAAAAATGACCGTTATATGAAAAATGAGAATATTTTTGTGGATTTGAGTCCTTTTTTCCCCTTTTTGTTGTGGTTTCACACTGATGATCCAGGCTGTACCATGCTGGGGTGTTCTGGTACAGAAACAGAGGGGACATTGGGTAAAACATGATTATGCCTGAAAGAAAGTACATATGGAAGAAAAGACAGCACCAACTTGGCCTGTGTTAAGCTGCACAAGGAAAGACTGAGAAACCAGATTTCACAACTTTGATTTCCAGCACAGTGACCTCTAAGTAGAATAGTCTTGTGCTTTATGGTGCAAAGTCACACGATCCCTCTCAAGGTCTGTACTGTCATTTTAAGGAACCCAAATTACAAACTAATGCAGCCTGACTCAGATGAAACCATCTTATAAACTGTTAAACATGCACTTAAATAAATCTGAATTGGTTTGCTGCACTGAACTCTCAGACATGTCCCATCTTGACTTCTCGTATTAAAAAAATTAAACAAATAACAACAATTAGCATGTTATAAGTCAAACATACCCCTGTAGGCTAAAATATCTGGTTCAAAGGCTTCAGACAAAAGAGGACCTTGTTGTGTAAGAGTTGGCCAGTGAACAGAAGAGGCCACACAGGAAGGAACTAAACTCAGCAGTCTGGTTTCTGAACGCAGGGACAAAGAGAAACAATCCAGTTTAGTTTCTGGACAAAAGCTTGTGACTGTTCACCACAAACTCAATAAGTTGAAGTTCTTCCTTTAAAATTCCCAAATGTTTCTGCAGCATATTGATGAGTGTTTGTATGGGAAACTTGATAATTTGGATTCTTTATGTGTTCTGACACCTGCAGATACTAATTGCAGTGACAAAAACAACTAACTTTTAAAGAGGCCATTTCATACAAATTTCAGGACTTTGTGGTTATTTCTTAAGTATTAACCAGTAATATGAAACATTTTATGTCTAAAAAATGTTAGGAAGCACTGATTAACAGACCTTACAATCTGTCTATGTCAAAATTCAGCTGGTTCCGTTAGGCTTCGTCAGCAGCTCGTTCATATTCATTCGAATTTGCTGGACTCTGATTGGCTAACAAACTAGCCTATGAGAGCAAGGCATACTGTTTCCTGCCCTGCTGCGCATGGCAACACCAGACGTTCTCTCTTCCTGTTTGCTACGTCTTATGCTACAGCTTTTAGCCAGCAGCATGCTAGGCGTGGTTTCAAGTGCGGGAGTTGATGAATACTAACGAACAAAGGAGTTGTGACGAAATAAGTACCGGCCGTTTGAATTCGGGAAAACTCTGGTTTTATCGCCACCTGCGTAGTTTGAGAGATAAAAACTGAAAGAGAAGTTGTTGACCTGTTTTCACACCCACTATGAAGGTAAGAACACCTGTGGAGCTAAAATATTCAACAGAAACCTCAGAAAAACAGTTTTTAATAGAAGGGCCTCTTTAAGCACAGCTTGTGTTTATGGTTTGCTCAAACTTTTTTTTTTCACCGGAAGGATGCTTTAATCCCCTCCTTGGGCTGCCACCTTATCGTGGTGGAGGGGTTTGTGTGTTCTGAGGATCCCAGGGGCTATGTTGTCTGGGGCTTCGTGCCCCTGGTAGGGTCACCCATGGCAAACAGGTTACTGGGGGAGGGACCAGACAAAGCGCAGCCCAAAAAGCCCTTATGGAGAATAAGATGAATGGTGCAATGTGTCCCTCGCCCGGACGTGGGTCACCGGGGCCCCCCTCTGGAGCTAGGCCTGGAGGTGGGGCACGGCGGCGAGCGCCTGGTGGCCGAGCCTCTGCCCATGGGGCTCGGCCGGGCTCAGCCCGAAAAGGAGACATGGGCCCCCCTTCCAGTGAACCCACAGGAAGGGCCATAGGGGTCGGGTGCAATGTGAGCCGGGCAGTGGCCGAAGGCGGGCCAGACCCTGGCGGTCTGATCCTCGGCTGCAGCGGCTGGCTCTAGGGACGTGGAACGTCACCTCTCTGGCTGGAAAGGAGCCTGAGCTGGTGCGTGAGGTTGAGCGGTTCCGACTAGATATAGTTGGACTCACCTCGACGCACGGCTTGGGCTCCGGGAACACCATCCTCGAGAGGGGTTGGACCTTGTTCCACTCTGGAGTTGCTCCTGGTGAGAGACGCCGAGCAGGTGTGGGAATACTCATTGCCCCCCGACTTGGCGTCTGTACGTTGGAGTTCAACCCGGTGGACGAGAGGGTAGCCTCCCTCCGCCTTCGGGTGGGGGGACGGGTCCTGACTGTTGTCTGTGCCTACGGGCCGAACAGCAGCTCAGAGTACCCACCCTTCTTGGAGTCCTTGGGTGGGGTGCTGGAGAGCGCCCCTCCCGGGGACTCTATCGTCCTTCTGGGGGACTTCAACGCTCACGTGGGCAATGACAGTGAGACCTGGAGGGGCGTGATTGGGAGGAACGGCCCCCCTGATCTGAACCCGAGTGGTGTTCTGTTGTTGGACTTCTGTGCTCGTCACGGATTGTCCATAACGAACACCATGTTCAGGCACAAGAGTGTCCACCTTAACACCTGGCATCAGGACACCTTGGGCCGCAGTTCGATGATCGACTTTGTAGTCGTGTCGTCGGACTTGCGGCCCCTTGTCCTGGACACTCGGGTAAAGAGAGGGGCGGAGCTGTCAACTGATCACCACCTGGTGGTGAGTGGGCTCAGATGGCGGGGGAGGATGCCGGTCAGGCCTGGCAGGCCCAAACGAGTCGTGAGGGTCTGCTGGGAACGCCTGGCGGAGTCCCCTGTCAGAGAGAGCTTCAACTCTCACCTCCGGGAGAGCTTCAACCATGTCCCGAGGGAGGCGGGGGACATAGAGTCCGAGTGGGCCATGTTCCGCGCCTCTATTGTCGAGGCTGCTCATCAGAGCTGTGGCCGTAAGGTTGTCGGTGCTTGTCGTGGCGGCAACCCCCGAACTCGCTGGTGGACACCGGCAGTGAGGGAAGCCGTCAAGCTGAAGAAGGAGTCCTATCGGGCCTTTTTGGCGTGTGGGACTCCAGAGGCAGCTGACAGGTATCGGCAGGCCAAGCGAGCTGCGGCTCGGGTGGTTGCTGAGGCAAAAACTCGGGCGTGGGAGGAGTTCGGAGAGGCCATGGAGAAGGACTTCTGGATGGCTTCGAGGAGGTTCTGGTCCACCATCAGGCGTCTCAGGAGGGGGAAGCGGTGCACCGTTAACACTGTATACAGTGGCGATGGTGGGCTGCTGACCTCGACTCGGGACGTCGTTGGTCGGTGGGCGGAATACTTCGAAGACCTCCTCAATCCCACCAACACGTCTTCCGATGAGGAAGCAGAGTTTGGGGACTCGGGGATGGACTTTTCTATCACTGGGGCTGAGGTTGCTGAGGTAGTTAAGAAGCTCCTCAGTGGCCGAGCCCCGGGGGTGGATGAGATTCGCCCGGAGTTCCTTAAGGCTCTGGATGATGTGGGGCTGTCTTGGCTGACACGCCTCTGCAGCATCGCGTGGACATCGGGGGCGGTGCCTCTGGACTGGCAGACCGGGGTGGTGGTCCCCCTCTTCAAAAAGGGGGATCGGAGGGTGTGTTCCAACTACAGGGGGATCACACTCCTCAGCCTCCCTGGTAAAGTCTATTCAGGGGTTCTGCAGAGGAGGGTCCGTCGGATAGTCGAACCTCGGATTGAGGAGGAGCAATGTGGTTTTCGTCCTGGCCGTGGAACAATGGACCAGCTCTACACCCTCTTCGGGGTCCTGGAGGGGGCATGGGAGTTCGCCCAACCAGTCTACATGTGCTTTGTGGATCTGGAGAAGGCGTTCGACCGTGTCCCCCGGGGGCTCCTGTGGGGGGTGCTCCGGGAGTATGGGGTACCGGACTCCCTGGTACGGGCAGTCCGGTCTCTGTATGACCGGTGTCAGAGCTTGGTCCGCATTTCCAACTGTAGGTCGGATCCGTTTCCGGTGAGGGTTGGACTCCGCCAAGGCTGCCCTTTGTCTCCGATCCTGTTCATCACCTTTATGGACAGGATTTCTAGGCGCAGCCGAGGTGTTGAGGGGATCCGGCTCGGCGACTGCAGGATTGGGTCTCTGCTTTTTGCGGATGACGTGGTTCTGTTGGCTTCGTCGGGCCGTGATCTGCAGCTCTTGCTGGGGTGGTTCGCGGCTGAGTGTGAAGCGGCGGGGATGAGAATCAGCACCTCCAAGTCCGAGGCCATGGTCCTCAATCGGAAAAAGGTGGAGTGCACTCTCCGGGTCGGGGGCGAGGTCTTGCCCCAGGTGGAGGAGTTTAAGTACCTCGGGGTCTTGTTCACGAGTGAGGGGAAAATGGGGCGTGAGATCGACAGGCGGATCGGTGCGGCATCTGCAGTAATGCGGACCCTGCGTCGATCTGTCGTGGTGAAGAAGGAGCTGAGCCAGAAGGCGAAGCTCTCGATTTACCGGTTGATCTACGTTCCTACCCTCACCTATGGTCACGAGCTCTGGGTAGTGACCGAAAGAATGAGATCGCGGGTACAAGCGGCCGAAATGAGTTTTCTCCGCAGGGTGGCCGGGCTCTCCCTTAGAGATAGGGTGAGAAGCCCGGTCATCCGGGAGGGGCTCAAAGTAGAACCGCTGCTCCTCCGCATCGAGAGGAGCCAGATGAGGTGGCTCGGGCATCTGGTCAGAATGCCTCCTGGACGCCTCCCAGGTGAGGTGTTCCGGGCACGTCCCACGGGACGGAGGCCCCAGGGAAGACCCAGGACACGCTGGAGGGACTACGTCTCCCGGCTGGCCTGGGAACGCCTTGGGATCCCCCCGGATGAGCTGGCGGTTGTGGCCGGGGAGAGGGAAGTCTGGGCTGCCCTGCTTAGACAGCTGCCCCCGTGACCCGACCCCGGATAAGCGGAAGAAGACGGACGGACGGAGGATGCTTTAATTATTATTGCGTCCATGATTGTTTAAAATTTTCCCAACCTCCTGGGGAAAAAATAAAAAAATAAAGTTCAATTTTTATCTGATCAGTCTGAAGGATGTTATGCTTGAAACTTTGGGCTCATCAGCTTTGACCTCCAGTTTGTTTTTTGTGTGTTTTTCTCTCAGAAGTACAGCCCGTCTAAACGTGACCAATGTTGGGTTAGAAAGCAAATCTTGGAGTTCTTGGAGATCTGCCTGTCTGATCAACCCGGGGTTGGATTTCCTTGTGTCATGGAGGTTTGGCTACAGTCCCAAGAACCTTAAACTGTTAAATAATATCCTCAGCTAGCACGTCTCAATGATTTTCTTTGGGCCCCCCCAGGAAGAAGAAAACAACTCACAACCCCCACTCTCATCTGCGATTTAAAATTGTGTCATTAGTTTATTAAATTGTTACAAGTACACATCTGCATATCATTGTATCATTATTAACGTTACATGTTTTAAATTCTTGTGGCGAAATTCTATAATTTAATCTTAAAACACCATATTTTCCTTAAAGAGGAAGTTTAACATGAAGATCTAAAATCTTTTCATGCTCTCTCTGGTCCATGTTCAGTGTGGTGCACACAGTGATACCAAATACACCTTCATCCATGATTATAAATCTGGATTAATAGTTTCTTTACAAGCTGCCACCAAACCTGTTCAGACAGTTTAAGCACATATTTGTAAAATAAACAACAAATAATTTTATTTTCCAAAGTTTTATTTATGTACTCCATCACATACTGAAAACATGCAGGCATATGTTAGTCAGTTGCTTTTAACTGAAGTCTTTTTCAGGATGAATGAAGCTTTGTTTTATTGGTCTGTAAAGATACAAACTAATTTGGGTGAGTCAGTAAAAACAGAAAATACCTTGGAGTACTAAAACCTTTCATCATGTTACCGTTAATAAAACAACTGCTTCATGTTGTATATCAAACAAAGAAAAACAGCAACGCTCCAAGTTCTCAAGTGGAAATGTTCAACTGACAATAAAGATGAGAAGAAAACCAGAAGGTGTCCAAATCCAAACTTATATAGATGTGAAAGAACTTCTGAAGCACAAAACTAAGTACCTGACATGTTGTTTTCATGTACTGATCAGTAGAGCTGCAGTGATTGTTACAATACAGAGAAGAGATAATCTCCAGCTTCCATATACTTTAGATAAATAATGTATCAACAACCGTATGTACAGAAAACGGAGCTGAGACACACGTGAGGTCTAAATAAATCAACATATACAAGGTTTGACTGACCAGACTAACACATCAGGATTATTATCTACTGCAGTATTTACATAATTACAGTCAATGGTTTGTGCTTGATGAGCACAACACGTCTGCACACTTTCATTTCCTGCTGAGAGGAACACAAGTAGATTCACTGTCTGTGACAGAACATCGAAGATGGTTTGATCTTTGTAAACACAAAGAAACGCACTGACACAGCAGTTCTCCCCTCATCGGCTTCCAAAATATGGCATCAATGTAAAAATACCTTCAGGCACACAGTTAGGTAACAATATAATAAGCTGACACGCAGACAATGACGTGAACGGCAACGCGCAGCTGAACTGACCAAGTGTTTTTTTTTTAAAGAACTCTGCTTTAAAATGATAAAAGCAAATCTGAGCCCTGGAAGATGGAAAATAATTCAACATATTTATTCTCTTTGATGCGACTGCTCTATTTTTAAAGACATTTCTTAAATAGGTGTAACAAACAGCATGTAAACGTCCTGCAGGAGTGTTAATTTATTTCTAATTCTTCTTGATCCATGTACACGGAGTGTTCTTCATACTGATGTTGTATCTGTAGAATAAATCTAAAGCTAACATACTCACCCAAACCAAGGAGGACATTCACTGGAGCAGATTGTAAATATCTTTAATTAGTTGAACAATCTGCAGATTTGATTACACAGACAGATATAAATGCTTTCTAACGAGCCAATAAATGAGCCTGTCAAGTCAAGAAGAAGAAATGGTTCTTATATTCTGTTGGAATGCAGCGCTCTCAAAGTGGACGTTGCTCAACCTGTCCCCGATAACCGTCTGCAGGTTCGTCCATGACAGAAGCAGCAGAGCTTGTTAGTCATCCTCTCGTCGCCCTGACCTGAATGAACTTTCTGTTTAAAATCCAACCACTTCTGATTTACTTCAGCACGACTCGTTATTTTCAACTAACAGAACTGATCTCTTATTGTTCCATCAGCAGTTTTTGTTCTGTTTCTTTTTTGTTTGTATGTGATTCATCAACAAAGACACCAAATAAAACCCATTTCCAAACATCTGCTTCGCTGCTTCATTCATTTCCACTTCTGTCAGATCTATTTACTTGATTTGCAACATTAATTTATTTGTAAGATTACGGTGGCTTCATCAATCGCTGCAAACAGTAGAAGTGAAAACCAGTGTAACAATAAAATAGATCTGTGTGCGTGCAAAGCTTTAGAAACCTGTTCAAAACAAATGCACATTTCTATATTTAAGTTTTAATTTAAAATGATAAAAGCTTTATGCATTGGACCACAGGAAACACTGATGATGAGTAAAGCAGCAGAACCAGTAAGCAGCTGGTAAATAAATCAACATGTAACAGTAAATCAAGCCAGACTTTTGGACTGAGTGTCATACTCTGCTTCTGTACAATGAAAACCACCTGACTGATGATCAGTTTTACTTTCCGATTATTGTTTACAGCTCCGTTGCTCTGAGAGATGAGGTAGTACGATGTGTTGGCTGAATGCACTCAGATACACTATGATGAAGGAAAACATGGATATAAAGATGAAAATCTGATGGAAAAAACCAACATGAAGGCAACAAAACCAGTGCAGAACTGTGAACATTTCTTCCACATGAAGCCTAATGACACAGACAGGTAATAAACGCCACCACAATGCAGATTTACTTAACAAACACTTTATAAACTCTCATTTAGCCGATTCTTCTTTCTACTGGATCTGTCATTGTATCTTTATCAGGTGTTTACAGGTGATCATGCAGTTATTTTAGCATCACGACACATTGATCGCTGCTTTCTGCTGCACAGCTGTCCATGTGGTTGTCCACACGACAAACCTAAATTAGGCACCAGTTCACACACTTCTTCTTCTTCTACTGCTGCTGCTGCAGCATCAAACAAAGGTGGAGGAAAGTTCCAGCTCAAGGCTTAATGAAAGTTACTGACGTGACACTTGACGTCGTCTAAGCTCAGGACCGTTCCCTGGTCGTTGTTGTTGTGCTTGTGCTTCTTATCGGAACAGCGACACAACTTGAACTTTATCACCTGAGAGGATTAAAAGAACAGAATCGACGGCAAAAGTTTGAAAGGATTCAGCGAGGTGTGAGCATCAAATCCCTGCATGCTCTGCAATCGCTTCCTCACCTCATAAATGTAGTCAAATATCTCCAGGATACTCAGTATGCTTGCCCCAATAAAAAGCCCCATATGACCACCAATGTCACCTGGAATAAGAAGAAATTGGATTATCTATCATTTAAACAGCATGAATCCTCATAACAAACATGAAACTGGTGGAATAAATCATACCTAAGAGTCCAGCCACTTCATACGCTTTCTTCTGCTCAATAGTTTCATAGTTTAGAGCTTCAAAGAAGATGTCTAAAACCAAAATATTGTCCCTGTTGAGGTAAAAATAAACAAGTGATGACACTCAACCTTCTTTTGAGAGTTCTTCTTACGTTAAAAAACTTTTTGTTTTCACATTACAGCTCATTCTACACGGGGAGATCCTCTGTGACTAATAAATCAAAGCCTGAAATAACCTGATAACGTCATGCCTATTTCAGAAGTGACAAATTTCTAGCAAAAAGTTTGAAAGCAGGAAGTGGATCCCCGATTGTGTTAAAGGTTGTGTTTGGAGACATGGAGATTAGTTCAGATTAGACAAATGAGCTAACGGCTAGCCATGGCGAGGGCAAGTTCCAAACTGGATTGCTGCTGTTTATTGGTCTCACTGTGACAAACTCTTTACTCTGATTGCAACTAATCTCTATTTCTTCAAAATGAGGCTGTCCAGCTAGCATTATGTAACAGGTAAGATGTCACTTATTATTATCCCTTTCAACAGAAGAAAAATATAAATATTAAGTAAGTGATCCCTTTTGCAGCTCTTGTTCAGTGTTTACATTAAAATGTACGAACATAAAAACAGGCAGTTTTTACTTACTTAATGTACTGCTCGGATTTGTTGTATTTCTTTGCGAGGTATTTGGCAGAGGCCTTGCTGGGGATCTTGACGAAGGAAAGCTCTTTACTGTACCTCGTGATGTTGCACGGCGTCTCACACACACAGAAATTATTGTCTTGTTCCACCAAAAAGTCTGGAAAGAAGCAAAAGGACAGCAGAGCTTGACCTTTGGGGTCAGTGCAGCTGTTAGTTAAAGAGTGTATGTGAGTGTGTGGGCGGAGCTGCATTATTGTGCTGTCGAACATAAAATGTGTATAGTTTAGTGTGTGTGAGGTTAAGGACAGGTTTGGGTTGAATCTGAATGGAGTGAATGTAATTAGGTGGAACAACCGTGTGTGTGTGTGTGTGTGTGTGTGTGTGTGTGTGTGTGTGTGTGTGTGTGTGTGTGTGTGTGTGTGTGTGTTGTCTTTAAAGATTTAAACCCGTCTGAAGCCGCTTGCTTACCGAGAGCCGGGTCAGCACATTCTTTGTACATGGCGGGGGTGCAGTAAGGAGCATCACCTGTAGGAGAAGCAACACACACACCAGTTGATGCTTTCCTTAACTCACAGGTGTCAAACTCCAGGCCTCGAGGGCCACTATCCTACATGTTTCCCATGTTTCTCTGCTTCTACACACCTGATTCAGATGAATGGATCATTAACAAGCTTCTGCAGGATTTGCTGAAATGCAGAGGATTTGAATCAGGTGTGTAGAAACAGGGAAACATCTAAAACATGCAGGATAGTGGCCCTCGAGGCCTGGAGTTTGACACCCCTGCCTGAACTGGTAACTAAGTGTCTTTTGTCATTTCTCTGCTGCAACATATTTGATGTAACGCTGATTCAATCCAGAGAAAGACAGCGGCCTCCTACCAGGCATGTGCACCATGCGACAGTTGCAGTTATCCACCAGGTAGCGCGTTTCACAGTCAATGCGACAAGCGGTGATACTGTAAGTGTCAAAGAACTCTGAATCCATGGGCGTCACCTTACAGTCTCCCCATGGCGGGGGCAGATAGATCAGCTGCAATGACAAGAATCAAAACAAGAGTGAAAGAGGCGCGCAATGTAAAACAACTGATGAGATTCTTCTGATTTAAATCTTAACATTTTAGTAAAAATAAAGTCATATTCTAATCTCAGGTTCTCTGATACAATTTAAAAATGTTTCGGATGTTCTAGATGAATCTGGTTTTCTCTTTCAAGTAAAGACAGTCAGCTGCTTCTTTCTGGGTTGTTCACAATCAGTTTCTCCATCTTTTATTGGTGCGTACAAAATAAACCGATTAGGTGATTCATGTAATGGTCTGCAGAGAAGAATCCAGCCTCACTTGTATTAAACATTACTAGTTTATTAAATGCAGTTTGTACCCGCTGTTCTTGACAGGAGACAAATGTCTGGAAGCCTGGTGAAACTCCAAAACCGAGCTGGTCAATGAAGGATGGCTCATCTTGGCTGTGTATCTGAACTTTGACCCCAGCTTCAAAGGAAGTCTCATCTGAAATGCAGTAGAAGAGAGCAGAAATATTTGTCACACTTTTAATTAATCCAGAAATTTGAAGTTCTCATGCTCATAACTGAAAACAAAAGGCAGATGATGCAGGAGCATATCTGGGACAGTTTACTCCACCTGTCCAGAACCGGATGCAGCCCTCACCTGTTTCTCCCCAGACAGGCAGGTATTCGTCCTGCTGAATGTCCAGCATGAGCTCCAGGCCGTTACCCATACCCCCTTTGGTTGTGATGAGCGGAGGCCGTCCGTCACCACCTGCGTTGTAGGTATAACACTTCCCATAACGAGTGAAGATCTGAGTGATAAAAACAAGGTTAGACTCAGTGATGTGTGAAGTTTTTCCACTAGGGGTCAGTGTTGGACTCAGTTTCCAACATGTGTGTGATGGTGTGTTTGTGACAATATGTGTATCTCACAGATATAGAATGAGACAGAGTAACAAGTGTGACAAAAAAGAGAAGTATGAGGAAAAGTGGAGGAGAAAATAGTAAAAATTAGTCAATAAGTTTTTTTTTCTGTGGATGTGTTTGTTACACAATCAACCCAGTGAGGTGATGGAGACTGGCAGGCTGGTGATTTAACGTTCCCTCGCACGCTCTTTATAGCACTTATAATGGATCTGATGTTTCCATGGAGACAAAGCATCCCAGCCAGGAAGAATGCTGCCTTAATTTTCAAGGAAAGCTGTGACACAGATGTTAAATTGAGCTTCTGTGAAAAACAGCAGCCAGTATGAAATAAAGCTAACATTATTAAGCTTTGCATTAGACTGCTGAGTGTTGTATGAGTCACATCAACCAGCGCGAGAAGAATGAAGGAGATTGAAGGAGGTGAAGAGCTGCGATGCAAAGCGAAAGAGTCAGAAAAAATGGAGAGAGTTTAGATGCTAATGCTCAGAGAAAGCTTTGATTTAGCATTCCTGACAAAGATTGACATTTCTATGATTAGAAAGAACAAAACAAACAAGTAATTGTGGAGAAAGAGTTTGGCTCTCGCCGCAGGCAGTTTGAACATTTAGGCCATCTATCACATAAAGTCATCGAGGGACTGCTGCTGGTTGCAGCAGACGCAGACATCAATCTAAGATAAAAAAAAAAAAACATTCAGTGCTAACAAAGACTAATGATAGGCACAACTAATGTGTGTGTGCGTAAATTAGATGTTTGTTTTCCCCATGGTTTAGAATAAAAAGCACAATAAAAAGTTAAAATGCAAAGGGTCTACTTGTAAAGATCCAGTCACACCTGACTGACATGAGGATCGGTGGTAATGGAGTTAGCCATTTCTTTGTAACTTTCTGAAACCAACATGCCAATAGTCACACACACATTGTACAGGTGTTGCTTTTGTGAGAGGTACAGCGTGAAGATCTGTAACACCTGAAAATCTGTAGATACAATGTCAAAGAAAGCAGCTGCTATAAAAAATGTACAGTACTGTAAGTTCTGGTGCAAATCTATGAGATTCCACAGTAACTTTTTAAATATATTAAGCTGAGATGCCCAAATGTATTTATTATCACTCAGGTGTCAGATGTTGTGAATGTTTTTAATAAACAGTGGCAGGTGGAGACCTGGATGGTGAAGAGGGTGCGGAGGGGGAAACTGTGAATCTGAACAGTTAAAAGTGTAATTCCATAAATGTTAAAATGTCTCTGCTGTAGAAGCTTTTAAAATTAGACTGGACACTTCGCAGTAAGATACTGTATGTATGTTAAAAGAATTGTTTATATATTTTAAAGTAGGTTTCTGTGGAAATGAAAAATATATGTCTTACCTAGATGTTTTTTTGTTACCTCAGTTTGGAGAAACAGAATGACGAGTTACAAAGGAGATTTCTGTTGTCCCTAAAATGCCATTTGTATCATATTTGATACATGAGTTTCTGAGACCTCTATGTCGTCAACATGATCAATACTTGCCTTAAAAACCTGTTGTATATGATCTGACACATGGATTCTTCCCCATGGTGGATTATCATGCCACTACAGGCAGCTCAAGTTTAGTTTGGATCATTTCTAACATGGTTGCTCCGAGTAAATCATCGACTCGTCTTTTTCAGGACAATCATTGCGAATGTTTTGAGAAGTTACAATAAGACTAACATTAAAAATCTAAGTGATTTTTTAAATAATCTATTGAAAGAATGCACATTTATTAAGTAACCCATTCTTTATATTACAATGAAACTGTAAAAACTGCCAATGTATCAAATGTAATACAAAAAATATACCATAAAAAACATGATATAGAAAAAATAATTTTTTGTGGATTTTGTTATAAGGGTTCATAAACATCTCAGTTCCAAAAGATCAGAATTTATTTTTTGACGGGGTGGGTCTTATAGGGTTCAATGATTCTAATCTCATATAGTATCTTTTACAAAATGCTATTTTATAAACTTAATTTTTTATAAACTTTATATTTATATTTTATAAACTTTTGTACTTAATTTGACATAACCTGGTTACTTGAGCAGAAGTAATTTGATATTCTAACAGGAAGTGTTGCACACTGAACTTGAACCTGCTACAGACAACAAGCACTTCCCCCAATTTTTACTGCTAAAATAAACTAAATGCAATGTAAAAATGTTTCATTACAATTTTACAACAGTATACATGTTTGTAAAATTGTATTTTCATTAACTAATATGAAAGCTTTGATAGAAGAGTTGTTTTTTTTGGTAGTATTAATCCACTTTAGATCCAACCTCATAGCTGTTTGCTGGTCAGTCTGGTCACAATTAAATTCTAATCTATATTAGAAATTGGAATAATCTGTTCAAATCCTCATGAACCTAAATTAAAGCTGCACCAGGCGTCTTTTAGAAGACCGTTTTCAGAATGTTTTTCCTCCTGTAGTGAGGGTCAACTCGACTCATCTTTAGAACCACATCTTTGTCTCCATGCTTGTGTTTAATATGAAAGCAGTTAGTAAACATTTAATTCTGCAATGCGCTTTAAAATATTACAAAAACGTGACACAGCATTGACAAGTTCTTGCTGCGTGAAGCCACAGTTTTGTTTGGATGATGTTTCAACACAGAAACGCTGTACTGTCTCACACATTACACTCCTCTTTGAAAGAAGTGAACACCTTCATCTCCACTGACAGGTGTGTGTTGGGAAGCAGAGAAAATGAAGTGTCTTCAAGACTCCAAATGCTGGTCACATTTGTAAAAATTCAGGTTTAAACAAATTCATTAGGTTGATGACATGGGATGTTTTCATCAGTCATAAACACACCTTTATAATAAATGGTAAAAAAGGCACAAACCTGAGGAAGATGGTGTGTAAATAAAAGGATTCCCAGGATGAACAGACGTAAACCTTCAGGAACTGAGAATTAAATATCGGAAGTCTTGTCAATAAAGATCTGTCTGTCAGTCTGGATCTACGTTGTGGAGGGATAGATTAACACACTCTGGGTCTTTACATACAGCATGTCTAATAACCATCCAGTAAACACAGAACTGTCTTTCTTGCTGATGTGGCATCTGTCTCACAGTCATCTACACCTATTGATCACAGCCAGTTGGATGGTGGGTTAACAATTGTAAGAGAGGAAAGACTCTGTCGACAAATGAAGGGATATACGTGCCAGATCATCCAGTGGCCGCGCTTCATAAATAAATCAGTTGTTACATAAACGTTAAATCATGTATATGAGAGGTGCACAGTGTTTTCCAGTGGCTTGATTGATACATAGATGTGAGTTGATGTCAGGTAGCGTTTTTCCCCAGCCTTTTGGTCCATAGCTGATGTTGTGACGGGCAACATGTATAATGCACAGTGCATATACTGCTGCTGCCTGTTACTGTGAATGAATAAATGATTGCACACAGGAAAAGGTCTTCAAATCATAAGGAGCACGAGATACTACACGTTTTACACTAAAGACAAAGCGCAATGCTTTTGTCTGTTTGAAATCAAACCACATTCTGAACAGGAAATCAATCCTTTCTCCTTATAATTTAATTAATTACTTTCTACAGTTTAAATAGAGTATAATATTCACAGCTCTGTGATCAATAAAACTGTCACTCTCGCTGAATTTCCAAGTGAGTCGACAAGCACTCAACAGAGCTCAGCGGTAATAAATCATTATGCACATAATTATGCACGTCTGTTTTCATAAGCACGTCAGATTTGGAGGAGAATCTCTAAACGACAAATCCATGCACTTTGCCATCCATTTAGCAGGGTCTTAATACAGCCCGGCAATCTGTGACCTGCTAAATGGCGTCTCAGCAGGTTGCGTTCCATCCATTAGTGCTCTCTTATTTAATAGGGATGGTTTTTAAAGACTTGAAAGCTGTCTTTGGAAAGTACAAAGACTTTTCACTGTTATTAAGCTGTGTGTTTAAACAACCACCACTGGGAAAAGCAAGAAGCAGGCAGCCATCCGAGACCAACACACCCCGTAAACAAATACAAAAAATACAGAAAAAAGTAAAGCTACTCCCTTTAGTTATGCCTGATAGAAAACAGTCATTATATACTATGTATTTAAAAAAAGAAAAGCTAAGCTAATGCTAACACACTCTCAGTAAGAATGCTGTAGACATTCTGCAAAGTATTTACTGTTTTCTATAAAAACGTTATCAATTTAAGTGTCAAAAACAAGTCGTACATGTGCATAATGTAACTTAAGCACACGCCACTTCTACTACTGGTACTAGAACATTTAGATCATTTAGATTCTCTAATAGATGACTGATGACTCACAGATGATATGCTTAGTTGTTGTTTTATCGCTGGTGGTCCAGGTAGTATCCTGACAACGATGATAATTGGTAGGCTGAGAATTTGGCTGTGACAAAAACCATGACAATCCAGGATCCAGTCCAGGACGTTTGAGGAAAATCTTGGACCAGACCATCGACCTAGCCGTGAACTTCCAAATGTGCCACAAACACTAGATTCTTATAGGGCTCATTTTGTCTGAAGCAGGAGGATCATTATTAAGTCCATCCATCCATCCATCCATCCATCCATCCATCCATCCATCCATCCATCCATCCATCCATCCATCCATCCATCCATCCAGTCTGGATATAACGTATGTCAGAGAAAAGTGCTACTTTAAGCTCCTCCTCCCAAATGATGGAGCTCCTCACCTGATCTCTAAGGCTGAGCACAGCCACCGTACAGAAGAGGTTCACTTGAACCGCTTGTATCCTTGATCTCATTCTTTCATGATCTCATGATGAGGTGATGGTCAGAACAGAGACAGACCAGTAAATTGAGAGCTTTGCCTTTTGTCTTAGTTCCTTCTTCCCTACAACAGACCGATGCAACACCCTCATCACAGAGGACGAAGCCCCAATCCATCAGTCCATCTCCACCTCCATCCTGCCATCACTCATGAACAAGATGCCCCGATACCTAAACTCCTCCACTTGAGGCTTTTTTGTCTCCTATCAGTCACAGTTTAGTGTCATAGGTCATCAACTGCTACCAGAGTTGTGTCACATTTTTCCCATTCTTCGACTCATGGAAGGTAAATTGAGAAGCATTCCAGATGGGTTCCAGATATACCCCACACTACTCTGTGACATTAAAAAAGAAAGAAAAAACTTTATCTCACAATTTTATCAATTCTTTCAATTTCTTGCAACACAATATGGGAACAGTTCAAATTCTAATTTAAACAATATTGTTATCACCATCTAAAACAGTCACTTCAACATTTTCAAACATTGAAACAGGTTTGAAGGGTTGTGGAGTGTAATACATGTAGGAGCACAAGCTGATTGTCTACTACATTCACATGAGTGTCACGGTTTGGGGAAGCTGTAGAGGTGAAGTCCAAACATGATGGAAGAAGAACCTTCTTTACTCAGCTTACGCAAAAGCTTCAAGAACTCATTTCTGGTTCTGATCAGCCAAACTTGTTTTCTCTTTACAAGATAAATCTGGTCATACAACATACAAGTTACACGGCTAATAACAGAAAACATGTATCCAAAGAAACAAACCCGTTCCATTCCTCATTAAATGCACCTCGTACATCTCATGAAAGAGTTTGTCTTTAGTCAAATGAATAAATTCAGCATTTCTAACGTTTCTTCGTCTACCGCTAAAGACAATCACAATATCAGCCCAGCTGTGCCGAGCATAACAAATACAATTTCATTTTTATAACTAGCGAAAGCGACACGTAAGTAATGTAATAAATACTGTTTTCTGTTTGTGTAGTATTTAGTATGCAGGTTTGAAGGCAGTTTTAGATTCTAATCACTCATGTTAGGAGAACAGAGCTTCAAATGAATAAAAGCCTCAGAGCCAAACGGCACACTCCCCCACTATTAGGCTCTGAATGAATAGCTGACTCACCACACTAATAACCAGTCTTGTATAGAACAGAAAGCCACACAAAAGAGAAAATAAAATACAGGCGATGGACTGGAAGCCAGAGGCAGAATGTTTGTGTGTAATAATGATGCCAGGAATATGGAATATTCCGAGTGACCCTGAGTCACCAGATGTCACGATAAAGAAAAGACATGCACAGCTAGAAAGAAAAGGACTGCAGGAGAAAAGAAAACTAAAGTTTGTTTTACACATCAGTCACACCGGTTAAATATAATCTGCTCACCTTTATCATTCACACCAACCGATCGGAGGTGCATCAGTGTGTTACAGGCTCAACAAGGTGAAAACAGTCTCGATCTTTGATAATATCTGTTGTATTTCTAAATAAACTCAGAGTTAGTTTACTTTGTAAAGCTTTTGTATGTATTTAACATACAACTTATAGATAAATTGGATTAAATACAAATTAAAGTTGCAAGCAGTGATATACACCCCTCGCACCTTGGAGGTGTTCTGACCTGTGTGGCGATTGAAGAGTCTGAGACCCATCGCCTCCGTGTTCAGACTCAAACATGTCCAGAGTCTGTTACCGAGGAAACAGCTGACAATGTTGGGAAGACTGGGTCATGTGTGTATGGACACATGTTAAAGATTGGACTAACATTAATCCTGTGAAATTTGGTGCAAATTGGATGAAATATTTGGGATTTATACCAGTGTTTATCTTCACGGCAAAATGTTGAAATGAGTGGCGCTGCCAAGACCACGCCCTCCAGCGAAAGCCACAAACAGCTTTCTCTTTATCTTTAAAACATGCAGATTTCTGTTCTTAGTGGGCAGAGCTATGGTGGTGGAATATTACCATGCAGATATGTTGAGGACCAAACTATGAGTTCCCTTACCTGAAAAAATAGTCTGAAAATGTATTTTTGTTTTAAACTATGAATTATTGGACAACTATAACACAAAAACTGTTTAATGTAATCTTTGTTTACTTATGTAATTTTATTATTATAATAATACAAATGTCACTTGCCACCAGCAGTACCAGCAACCTCCACCAGAGGGCAGAAGACTTTTACAGTATACGACATAGCAGGTTGATGGAGCCTGCTGTTAATGGATGTGAGGCGGGGTCACACCTGGACAGGTCGCCAAAGTCAAGTTAGATTTATCAGTTAACCTATAAACCGGAGTCCCTGGAGAAAACCCACGCACGCACTAGGAGAACATGCTGTCAGGATTACACAGAGGTACAGCTGTCCTTGGGCAGCTTTGTGGTGATCAGAGAACCCAGTAGAGCCGGTGGATTGCAGCCTCGTCTGTCTACAGTATGTACTCTCTACTTTATTACCAAACTTGTGAATATGTGTGCAAACGGGTGAATGAGAGTTTATTATGTCAAGCATTTTGTGAATTGTTTGACTTAAAGTGTTTCGCAAGTGCAAGACTATTTACCATGACTGACCATGTTTGATCTCTCTCTGGAGGTCAAAGTGAGAGAAATGAAAAAACAAGTGACCATGCAGAAACAAGTTCAGCATGCTGACCTGTGGAGGGCACCTTTAGAGAAGGACATCACTGACATTATTCACAGCTGGGAGAAACAGGAAATCTAAGAGCAATTAAAATTAAAAGATTTTTTTTCCAAAACTTCATCAACTTAATAGATAGAAGGTCATAAAACTGTTCTGAAGGGTGTAGAAGCACCTACACAATAAAAAAAAGATATTTTTCCTTTTCTACACATCTTTCCTTCTCCGTCTGCAGTTCCCTCGTGTCTCCTGAACTACAATGTTCTTTCCCCAGTGGCCTTGGCTCTATCTCGTGCCCCACTTCTCCTCCCACCTCTGCCTCATTTGATGAATATTTCACAGGCCAGTAGAGACGGGCCTCTTCCTCTCTCATTGAATTCCCAGACACTGTCCACCTCTCAGTACCTATCACCTTCAGAAACAAGAGAATCACAGTGAGGAGCACCTCAGGAGGCTGCAGGGAACCAAGAGGCATATGATAAGAAGGAAATACAGAACGTATTTACTTAAAGTGTATTTAGCTCAGAACAATCCACTGATTCAGGACTGTGCTGACTCGGTCACAACATGATAGAGTGACTCTGAAATCATGGACGCGCT
>SSNP01000047.1:2980059-3039067 GCA_006937955.1 Pachypanchax playfairii
GGGGTCACACCTGGACAGGTCGCCAAAGTCAAGTTAGATTTATCAGTTAACCTATAAACCGGAGTCCCTGGAGAAAACCCACGCACGCACTAGGAGAACATGCTGTCAGGATTACACAGAGGTACAGCTGTCCTTGGGCAGCTTTGTGGTGATCAGAGAACCCAGTAGAGCCGGTGGATTGCAGCCTCGTCTGTCTACAGTATGTACTCTCTACTTTATTACCAAACTTGTGAATATGTGTGCAAACGGGTGAATGAGAGTTTATTATGTCAAGCATTTTGTGAATTGTTTGACTTAAAGTGTTTCGCAAGTGCAAGACTATTTACCATGACTGACCATGTTTGATCTCTCTCTGGAGGTCAAAGTGAGAGAAATGAAAAAACAAGTGACCATGCAGAAACAAGTTCAGCATGCTGACCTGTGGAGGGCACCTTTAGAGAAGGACATCACTGACATTATTCACAGCTGGGAGAAACAGGAAATCTAAGAGCAATTAAAATTAAAAGATTTTTTTTCCAAAACTTCATCAACTTAATAGATAGAAGGTCATAAAACTGTTCTGAAGGGTGTAGAAGCACCTACACAATAAAAAAAAGATATTTTTCCTTTTCTACACATCTTTCCTTCTCCGTCTGCAGTTCCCTCGTGTCTCCTGAACTACAATGTTCTTTCCCCAGTGGCCTTGGCTCTATCTCGTGCCCCACTTCTCCTCCCACCTCTGCCTCATTTGATGAATATTTCACAGGCCAGTAGAGACGGGCCTCTTCCTCTCTCATTGAATTCCCAGACACTGTCCACCTCTCAGTACCTATCACCTTCAGAAACAAGAGAATCACAGTGAGGAGCACCTCAGGAGGCTGCAGGGAACCAAGAGGCATATGATAAGAAGGAAATACAGAACGTATTTACTTAAAGTGTATTTAGCTCAGAACAATCCACTGATTCAGGACTGTGCTGACTCGGTCACAACATGATAGAGTGACTCTGAAATCATGGACGCGCTGCGAAACAGGACAAACATCTAACATATTGAGAAAGATCTTTAGGGCTGCAGTCAGGAAAAATGTTACCCCCAAATAATATAACATAATATAAAAGTTCAGCCATTCCTCATACAGATTGAGCATGTTAATTAGATTTTTTTAGCAAAGACACGCCGGTTTTTGTTATTCATTTATTTGCAAATTAGTCGTGCCAATAGAAAAAAATGAGGCAATTTTGATGATGACTTCATATTCACTGTCTCATTATTTCACTCGTGATTGGAGACAATGTGATGGGCTATTTTCACTCATTATGTTGAGAATATAATCATTAAATCAAAAGTAATCAGCAAAATAATCAAGACATTGGTAGAATTTCACTGCTGTAGCTAATCAAATTTAACAAATTAAACAAAACCTGTAACCATTTGTTTTTGGTATTTAATGAGACGTAGGTTAATTTTACCCCCATTAGAAATCATGAGTTTAAAGTTTGGAGTCCAGTGGTTTAGTTTTTCTAAGTGTATAGGTCTGGGTCTGGTTGCCATGTTGGGGGTACTAGTACCTAGACCCAGAATGTAGAGTGTGCAGATGGAGTGTAAGTGTATGTGTGGGATCTGTTTCAGTTTCTGTCCATGTTGGTGTGTATGATAGAGCCTGTGTGTGTGTAAATGATGGTGGGTGTATTCTTGTGTATGAATGTCCTACGACTCCCAAAGCGCTTCACACTACAGTATATTATTCACCCATTCACACACACACTTACATGTTGGTGTCAGGGTGGGTCTTAGACTCCCCCTCTGTCTAATGATATCTTATGCCCCTGTTTTGTTCTATTACTTGTGCCCCCACCAGCTGATGTACTGGGGGTTCCTAGAGATCGGGCTGGGTGCTTGGGTATGTGCTGGCCTGCTCCCGGCAGCTGGCTGATGGGCCTAGCTTTTCCTGGCTTCATTGGGTACCTGCTGGGATGGGGTGTGGGCTGCCCTTGGGTCTCTGACTTTGGATCGATATCCTGGTGTGCTTGGAAGTGGCTGGCAGGGCTTGTGGGGTCATTGCTGTGCCCCCCTGGTACATCTGTTCTGCGGTTGTGGGACAGTTGCCCCTGGGGGTTGCTGATGGTCTTGTCTGGGTGGGGGCTGTGGTTGCCCTTGTGGCCCTGGATCTCTTGGGCTTGGGTTTTCCTTGTGGTCTGCTTTGGGGTTTGGGGACCAGGGCTGGGGCTTTTCACACCCACTATCAAACAATTTTATGGAAAAACCTTAAGGTCACAGGCGTGTCCATGCACACAGGTGTGCACACAGGTGTGCACAGACACTCACTGACTTGGGCTGCAGCTGCCACTGGGGATGTTGTGTGTTCAGCAGGGTCATTATTAGTTTGTGTCCACAATGACATTATCAGTGTTTAAATATAGATGTTGGTCGATGCCGTGGTGTCTCTGCTCTTGTTTTTGTCTCTCAGCAGGTGTTGAAGCAGATTTCTCTTTCTCCCACCTTCGCTTCTTCTACCTATTTCTATATTTTTGTTCCTTTTTTTCCTTTTACCCTATGTCCACTGATTCATGAAAGTTGTAATAACCCAAGTAAAATCACAATAAATAACATGTAAATAACAAGCAGGACATTGCAGTGATTGCTGCATGTCAGGCATTTCTATACATCCAGACAACAATTCTGACTGTTTTATTCCCAGACAGGACATGAAAAAACAAAAAGAAACAAAACAAAAAGCACATTAGCTGCCCAAAGTTTGCTGCATCATTTTGTATAATGGCAGTATTTATATACTCCAGAATGTTATGAAGAGTCAGATGAATTATAATTACCTGCGAACTCCCTCTCTGCAATAAAAGTAATCCTTCATGAAAAGGTATCTCCATGGTATTTGTGAAGAAGATCTTAAGGAGTCCTAGAAAGTCCAGCTAGCCACCAGTACAGATCTCATGCAGGAACATGAGCAGACAGGTGTGAGAACATCTGCAGGACACTTAGAGCTAATTTAGAATCACCATCTAACGTGCATGTTTGTGGTGCAGGAGGAGAACATGCAAACTCCATGCAGAAAGGTCCCCTGCCAAGTTTAGACTCTTTACAGAGAACAAAATAAAGAAAGTCTCAACAAAAAACTACTTAATAACTGATCAAGCAGAGCCTGCAGGGTGTTGTGGACAATGAGGACAACTAATTGTTGTTTTAAAGCAGCCATTTGTCGTGAGTGGTGGATGGAACTGCAGCAGCATAAACCAAACACCTGTCAGGACATAAAACCCTGGAGGAAAGTCTGTTATTCACCAGAATCAAGGGACGGGGAGATTTCTGTCAAATCTGCTCTGAAATGGTGAGACACTGACACTGATTGTGTGATTGTAGGGAAGAGATGTTGGTTATTATTCCTGTTCCTCTGTGCTTCAAGTAAAAAATATCAAGCAGATAGTCATAGACAGATTTGAGACAACCGGTATGTGATATTGAAACACAGATCCTATTTCTGGTTTAATATCTGCTGCCTTTGGCAGATTGTAATGTGTAATGTTAATTTAGCATTGCAGCCCTCCAGCCCGACCCCAATCCTCCTGCCTTCATGCAACATGTCCATATGGGTTGCTAAAACCTCCTCTGCCTGTCGTTTGCCGGCATGTCTCACATCATCTCTGCAGTCGCCTACAAATCTCCTGTCAGGGAGCTTGAGCCAGCCATGTGCCGGATCCCACGCTCACATTATGTTGTGGGAAGAGTGGCACACAAGAAGCAAGATGATCAGAGGAGCAGCTTGCAGCGCTGTTGCACTGACCTGATGTCATTGATGGAGTAGCATCTTCCCTAAACAGGCAGCGGGGCTCTCCTCACACCAACAATGTGTTACTTTTAAGGAATGATCAAAATCACCAGTTTTACAACCAAGTATTTGGAAATAAGCAACATCCTTTGAAAGCTGAGAGAGAGTCAGCGCTAATTCCAGTTCAATAGGTTGTTTGTTGCTATCTTTTACCTCCAGCTGTGGTGAAGAAATGAAGAGATGGAGTAAGAACTCAGATATCTGACGGTTTAAAGATCATAATGTGTATGATTTTAAAAAAAAAGTTTGACTAAGTAACAATGTTGTGAGTTAATAAAACTCTCATCGTTCAGCCCTTGAACTATCACTTGCTGTCAGTAAGAGAGCTCAGATATTTTGGTTTGGGAATCCCACGCAATCCAAGCTGATGCTTAACACTGAAGGGTTTTACTGTTCAGCCCACTCCTGCTCCCTCTGCACACCCAGACCCAAAACTCTTTCCCTAAATTTGACAAAGAAACGACCGTCTTTAGATAAATACAACTTTATCCCGATCGCCTCGCTGCTGTCTGACAAGTGCTTCAGAATTACCTGCTGTTAAACCATTTTATAACCTCTTCAACAGACTGTGATTTATAATGACTTCATCTTGATTCAGCCGCTCCCCTGAGTCTAACTCAGCAGCTGGATAACATCTGGGTAAAATCTAGTGCAAAATAAATTGTAATCATTAAAATAAACCTAATGACTGGCAGACACGGCGCCAGGACAATTTAGATGGAGAGGCAGCAGTTTATTTTTTGGGGGGGAGTACAGTTTTTGCTTTTCTCTAATGCATATGAATGAGGATGAGGTACAACTCTCACATCACACTTCTGAGCTGGGCCCATCACGGACGGTCCTGGTACGTGAATGATATAAAAAAGGACTTGTGCAGAATTAATAAGACTTACTATCAGTATTTTTTGTCTAATTTATAAAAAGACATTCTGCTGCATGATGAAGAGGAGCAGTGGAAATGATTTAATGACTGAAGATTGCAACCAGCTGAAGCACTTCACCTGAGACATCCAATCCTGGAGCTCGAGGGCGTCAGTCCTGCATCTTTTAGACGTTTCTTGCTTTAACTCACCTGATTTAAACGTGTGGCTGATTAACGGGCTCCTGTAGAACTTGAGGACATGCTGAATCAGATGTAGGAACCACTAAAACATGCAGGATATTGGCCCTGGAGGAGCAGGACTGGACACAAGAGACTTACAACATGCTTGAAGGGAAGACATTTAACAAGGTTTGCTGTAGATCTCGTCTTTAATTTTTCTGTTATGAGCTACAGATGTCAGAGGATCAGGCTCCACATCCTTAAAAGATCTAAACCTTCTTCTACATTCATAAAAACACACAATAATCACTATTTTTACATTGTTTTACTCTAAATATTTGTAATGTTTTTAGTTGAGGTGGGATTTGGATTTCATTCCAATGTCCAATGTGATGCAGGTCTCAGATGAGAGTTTACGAGCAGCTGCAGGGGTTTGTGTCCAGTTCTGGTCTTCAAAGACCACTAAACAGTTCATGTTCCCTGCTCTAAGGCAACGGTTCATCATGTCGTCAAGTTCTGCAGAAGCCTTTTAATCAGCCATTGATGCAAATGAGGTGTGTTCAAGCAGAGAAACACAGACAGTGACCGTCCAGGAAAGAAGCTGCGCTGACAAACACTCACACACACACACACACACACACACACACACACACACTCACACACACACACACACACAACATGACAACATTACTTTTTGTTTCTGGTGTAAGAACCATTTTTTGTTTAAAGCAAAAAAAAAAAAAAAAAAAAATTCAGCATCTCAACAGTTATTATATCTATCAAATTTTTGTTGAGAGAGATTTAAAGTCCACTGCCATTCATTTTATTCTATTTATTACATTTAACATTTATGACAATATTGAGTCATTACTGGGGTTATGTTTGGATAAGTTTACACACTCCTTTATAAGTATGTCTCTAGAATTCAGTTCATTAGCTTCTGACAGCAGGTACTTGCATGTTACTGTTTCTAGCGAGTGTCATTTAGAAAAATCTGGAATGAAACAATTTTTTACTGACTTGTGTTGCAACTGTGTGTTTTCCTGTAAAAAAAAAAAGAACATGTTGGTCTGAACAAACTGTGGAGGACACAGTTAAACACAGGCTACAATAATAACAGCATATTGGTGTTTTTGATCGGTCTTCAGAGTCAGATGATTAAATATTTGTGAGGCTGCAGAGAGATCTAACGTTACCCGTGTATAAAGAATCATTACCTGTGATAAATGATGTTATAACTCTGACTGATAATAGCTAGATTTGCTCGTGTGTCTGTGTTTGCTCCTTTAAATGTTCAAATTTGTGTGGACGTCTCTTTCACGTGTCTAATTATATGCAGCATGTAATATTGAGTTGTAATCACCTTCCAGCAGCACGAGGGGAAATTCATTTTGGAGAGCCAAGAGGCCGTCACACCGTATTTCACCTGACGGGAACTCATTAATGGCCTCCGAGGGGAGCAACAATTTCATGTTTCATTTTAAATATACAACCTGGCTTTTCACACCAACTGCACCGACTTAAATCACTCAAGTCTTTTCCTGTCTGGTGAAAGGGTTTCTTGCTGTAATTTGGTTTCCGTATTTTTTTTTTTTAATTCTGAAGAAAACTAAATCAAATTTGATTTAAGTGAGTTTGTGACCTCTGTGAAGGTGCAGCAACAGCATTTATCTTGTATACTGCAAGGACGTTGCAAAACCCCCGTGGACACACAGAACCACAACGTATTAAGATAAAACTCCATAAATAAGTCAGACATTGTCCTCCGGTAAGATGAGGACTGTAAGTAAAGTCAGTATCTCAATGAGCTGCAACTGAAAACGAGTTTCCAAACTGTCTCCAAATATTCCCGAGCGTCCTCCATTTCCTGGTCTTATAGTTGCAGGACCTCAAACTCAAGAGTCAAATAAATCCTGAAGGTTATATTCCGTCAGAAAGTTTGCAGAGTCAAAGTCGGGAATGTCTGCGACTCATTTAGAATTACTCTCAGTCTCAGAGACAACTTTAAGAGATACTAGATTGAGAATAAAATGAGAGTATTTGGCGAGCAGGTTGAGACATAATTAAGATATTTTGTCTCTCTCTCTTTGTTTGCATGTTACGTCACATCCAGGTCACTCACCCCTTCCACTTAAAACCAAGTAGAACAGTGTCACTAGCAGCAAGTATGTGTGTTTTTTCTTGCAGTTTAGTGTCTCCAGGTCGCTGCAAACAGTCCATGTGTTTCATGTGAACATTTTGTGATGGAGGGTAACAAAGAGACGGACAGTATTAGAAGGTTTCTGCATTGCATTCATGCAACACTATTCCCTCGTGACCCACCTCTTGTGAAACAGCACAGTTGCACCATGGAAGTGCTCGTAGATCTATTTTAGGGACAACATGATGATGCAACATCTGAGTGGCTGTAATGAAGCAGCTCATGTGGGGGAAGAGCTGGACAGTGAACAGTCCCTGCAGTCTCTTGTTTACCAGACAGTCTGGTCCTTGGGGACTCAGCAGAGGACGAGGAGGAAGCTACCACCCTCATTAATAAGAAAACATCAAAAAACAGATGCAGGAGCTGCTTCGCTAAACACTCCCATGTTGGAGAAGAGCACCTTTCCACTTCTCTGCAGCTGACAAACCCTTCTCTCATCAAACGTCTTTCATCTTGCTATTCCCAAAATACCACCACGCTAACGTGGGACGAACTGCAATTACTGAACGCAGCCATTAACGGGACTCCTGATACCTTTTTGGTGCAGTTTAACGGGCAGGGGAAACTGTCAGGAGGGGAAACGGGCCCTGCGGCTGAACCCCCGGAGTGAACCTCCTCTGTGTGACAAATTTCACACTCCGCCGGGAGAAATCCGCAAAGACTTTAGATTTCTCGGCTTGTCACATGCTGTTGCTGAATACTGAGAGATTAATTCATTTTTGCAGATAATGCGTGTAAGCAACTCCGGCTCCCAAACACGCAGCATTCCCGCTGTCACTACCTGCCCTATCTCAAGGCAACAACATGGGAAGATTCAAGCTGGGAGGCAAGATAACAGACAGCACGGAAAGGTCGACACGTAGAACAAAATACTCTGTTTGGAGACTCAAACAAGGATGATACAATGTCAGTGTAGTTCAACAGTCTCTTGGGATAATTAAATGAACAGAAAATAATTATCGCTTGCTGCTGAAAATTGAAAGGTGGGCGATAATCTTTCTGTGTGTGTGTGAGTGAGTGTGTTTGCAAAATATCTCATGAACCACTGGACAGGTTTTTAATGAAACTCACACAGCCTGATTCAAGATGGCCACTACAGCTAACCAACTTGGTCAGTTATACAGATTTTAAACTACAATTTGGGGTGTCAGTAGTGGAGGATCCCCCAAACAAACAGACTGAGGACTAACTAATTGCTAATTTAATTCCTCAAACATATACAACTGATTAACTTTTGGTGTTTATACCTTTTGTGATAGCTGCTAAAGCTAATCTAAATCAATCTTAGCTAACACCAGCCCCGGCTCCAGAACCATATTGTTAGGGGGGCATGTGATGACCATTGAGGGGCTGATTTGATTTCCCCACAGATCCAAGCAGACATATGCTGTACTTAATCTATATGGTCTATTATTACCGGACAAGCACATATACTCATATGCACATCAAAATTTTTATTTTTAATTTTATTAATTTCATTTAGCTTAGTATGTTTTAATACACTGTGAGACACAAAATCGTGACTACTCCCAAAAAAATTTCAGCTGAAAAAAAAAAATCATTACCACTCTGACAGCCAATCGAATAGGGCCTATGATCGCGCAATGCATCATGGGTCATCGCGGCCATGTTGAATGCATAAGTTACTATGGTTTTTGTAAACAACCCGTGCACTGTTGCACCCCACAACACAGCAACGCAGAGTAAATGGATGAAATAATTACTATATTTGAGCAAGACCGAGAGCGAGTGCACTGTTATCTAAAGAAAAAAGCAAGTCTGTGCATCCAACATGGTGGCCGCGGCTGGTGATAAAGACACGATCACAAGCCCTATGAATGAGGGGGCTAGGAGGTATGGGTGAGGGGGCAATGCCCCCCTTTTTGACCCCCTGACGCCGGGGCTGGCTAACACGTGACCACGTCTGTCAGGTTTATGAATGATGAGCTGAAATTTGATGTGTTAGCAGGGAACCCTCCTCGTCAACAGATCGCGTTAGCTCTTGTCATTTCACAGCATGTATCTACATGATTTGACCAAATTGTCAAATCATTTTTCAACATTAGATCGTTTAAACTCCAGCAAATCGAAGGTGGTTCTTTTCTTTTTTAAGATTCATGATCTCAGTGGCTTTGTGTGTAAACCTCTAAATAGATTTCACTGCAGGATTTAGAAGGACCTGCTGTTAAGTTATTCTTTTTGTAATAGTTATATATACAAAAACCTGATTTCCCTTTCTGCATGTTTCTTTGTGTGCAGGTCGGTGAGGAAAGGAGTTGTTGTGTTTACCGAGACGCCCGACTCGGCTAACCCGCTGTGCGCTGTCAAAGAGAAAAGAACAGCAGGTAGCAACACAAACGTCACAGAAAACGCTCAGAATCCAATAAAAATCAGATGCATTTGTCCTTTTTCAAAGACAAAAAGCTTCCCGAGTGTTTTTAAATGCATTATTTTACTTTGTCATCAAAAGGAGGAAAGATATTTTGCTGTGAGAGAAATCAGAAATCTCTTTTTATTCTTCGGCTGAAGGGGATTTGCTGGAGTCATGGACAAAACATTTGCAGGCAGGGTTTTGTTGTGCGGAGGCAATTCAATGAGAAGGAAGTGCTCGGACTTTTAAATTTCATTTTGGCTTCAGACACAACATCCAGAAGGTGCTGGGGAATCTTCCCCTTTTAAACCTTAAACACTCATTTGTTTGTATTTTCATGCCATTTTTTTCTACCAGTTTTCTGCATCTATTTGTAGAAAAAAAAATCAAGCACTTGGCAGCAATTTAAAATATTAAGGCATATAAAGCAGCAAAGCACTCAGGCAATCTCGACTGCATTCAAAATTTATCTTCCTGAAGATCAGCTACTCTCATTTAATATCATCCCCCTCAGTCAACACGTTTAGCTTCGACTTACTTTTATGTCTTGATTTTTTTTTTTCTTGTTGTAATGTGATTTATTTTAGTTTGAGGAAGTAACATCTTAAAATGTTCACGTGGGAATTTTTCAGTCAGTTTTTAATCTGTCATGAATTCACTGAACTGTAACAACAAGCAGATTTTCTAAATGTTTCCATTCAAAAATTTGTTTTTAACATCAGTTTACCTGTACATATCGAAGTGTCCTTGGGCAAGATACTGAACCCCATGTAGCCCCCCCGATTTATCAGGATGGGTGAATGTAAAACTCACAGTGTAAAAGCACTTTCAGTGGTCTGAAGAGTACTATAGAATACAAGACATTTAGATTTGCACTATTTGGACACAATGGCAAAAAGGATTCAAGATGAAACCCAAAAACAAGCATGGTGGCGGTAACATCATGCTGTGGTGCTGGGCAATTGCATAAAGTAGATACTGTAGCATACTCCAAACTCCCCCAAATGTACCTGAAATCAGCAGTTAGATAACTGAAACTTGGAGACAGGTGAGTGTTCCAACAGGACACAAACACACTGGAACTGGTTTAATGATCTAACAGGAAACAATAAGCTCCTCTAACAAAACGCTCTGTAAAGTATGAATTATTTTTAAGTAATTTAAAGGGACTTAAGGCAAGATTTGTGAAAAACTACACATGCATTTCCAGTTTATTCAATGCTAATGGGTCATGAAGCATTAAAAACCCAAAATAACGAGGCCATCCGCATATATGTCTGTTGCCTTAGAAACGCTGTGTGCTACATAATGCGCTGCAGTTCGACGTCCGAATTTCCCGCGCAGTTGTAGGGATGTGACGTAAATTGACGCTGCATGCGCGTTGCCGACAGCTCTTGAACAGGAAGTACATGGCCGCCGTGGACTTGGATTCAAACACTGAAGGTATACTTATGGATGTTTCTGCAGCCATCAAACGACCTGCATCCACTCTCACCCCCCAAAAAAGTGGCACCACGAAGAAAAAAAAGACTTTATCAGCGGCATCTCGTGAGTCTAAAAAAAAATATGACCGAAGCCGGGCAGGCACCCGCATAAATATTGGATATGCGTTCGGTTCATGGAGGGAACTTCAGCTGCATTTGGGAGTGAAAACGGATGCTGACATGGCTCATTTCCTTGTGACCAGGTGAGAAAACATTATAGGTCGTGTTTAGAGCCTGATACAGTATGAAAATGATGAGATCAAATCAAATAACAGAGTGGAGAGACCTGACGTGAAGTATGTTAGCCTCCCCGGTGCAGTGCTGTGAAGACGAACAGTCTGTAAAGTGTCTGTGCGCGCTCCCGTGCCGGCTTGGCTGGTGACTGCAGTTAGCCACAGCGCCTGTCGCGGCAGCACTGAGTCAGATTTTGTAAAGCTGCCTTAAGTTCCTTTAAGTCTTTTTAAAATTTTTTACACACTGATGCTGAATCAGCGAGACAAGATGCAGGTGAACACGAGTCAGAATCCACTGCTGTTACTTTCACTGAGCCAATCAGAGCCCAGGATACTTAACATCATCCACCAATAGTGTCTCGTGTAGGAAATCAACTGGATAAACCAACAGACGAAGCACATTATCCCTGATGGATATGTTCAGATATGCTTCTAAATTAAATCTGCAGTTTAGTGAAGCTGCAATAGTCAAAGTGTGATAAAGATGGATTATTATGTTTTTCCTGTCAGTGGTGGAATATAAGGAAAATGTATTCATGTGTTCAGCAGCAGAGTTCAGTGTAACCAATATAAAAACAAAGAACTGCTATTATCACTACATTTTATATTGTAAAGTTCATTTTTTTACGACAACTTTCTTATTTTTTTCTCAGAAACGGGAGGAGATATAAGGCACAAAACGTTACCACAGAGAGTGATAAATTCATGCTCACTGTCACATCTTTATAGTCTAATCAGTCCCAAAGCGAGTCACAGAGGTTGTGATGACTGGTGGTGTGAAGCTGGAATCAACTTCCATTAAAGTCACACTCTGAAGCAGAAGGCAGACGGACTGGGAAAAAAAATCAGTGACTGAGCGCAAAATACAACAGCAGAGTTCTCTGGGTTTATAAGAAAAACCTTCAACAACAAGCTAAACGTCCTATAGATGATTAAAAATAAACCATAAATGATATTCCACATGATCAGTTAATGATCAGAACCAATCTGATATGAATGAGACAAACGTTTTGGATTTCTTAGAATTGTTTTCTTATCAGAAATCTATTAGCTGTTTGTTTTTTTAGTTTAATTAAGCTTGAGGAATCCTGAACACAGATCCGGCTTCATCTCAAGCGTTGGACGTATTTTACATTTATGTGAAAAAAAAAAAAAAAGACGTTTTCAAGATCGACTGTGATGAAGAAAACAAAAGAAAACAACAAACACTGCTGTTATCTACCCCGACTGAGGGGAGAGCGGGAGCAGCTAATGACAGGCATTACTCAAGGCAACGCCGTCTTTAAAAAAAAAAAAAAAATAAATAAATAAATAATGCAATCAAACGACGGCTTGATGAGAGCCTGAATGCGGCACAAATCAGAGAGAAAACCAAACCGTACAAGCTCTCTGTTCAGAGCGTCTGAGCTGCATCGAGGCTCCAGTTCTGATGAAATCTAACTCTGGGAATCAGACTGTTCCGACCTGCAGCAGGAAAACAAATTCAATAATAAAAGCTGGAGGAGTTTTTTTATTCCAATATAAAAGAGAAAGAAAGCAGAGTCTATTCGTTGTCCATCAGTGATTTTATAACCGTGTCCATGAATTATTTCCTCCAGATCAGACCTTTAACTGATTCTTTCAGTCATCCTGAACTGGCGTTCACTCTCACCTCACTCACATTCTCACTGCGTCTGGGAGCAGCTGTGTGCTGAATCTTTATTATTTGTGAAAATCGGATCTCTGAGCCGAAGCAGAAACATGTCAGAGTAAGAGTAAATGAAAAGTTCAGCGTTCGTCTTTCTGGTTGTTTCTTTGAAGCCGTACGTTTTAATGATCAGCTGGATCACTGCTTCCTCAAAGATAGAAAGTCCTGAGGGCATCCAAGTGCATGCTGGGATCCCCCCCCCCTTCCCACATTACCCCTAAAAAAAACCAAGCTGCTATAGAAAGTGGACAGATGGAGGTACATAATGTCCATGTGCTACTGACCTACACTTTAATCATCTGGTGTTTCACTCATTCACATGCTGCAAGATTTAATACCTGAAGCTTAAAAAGATCCTGCAGGGTGGGACACAATGCATCCTGGGATATCAAAAATAATAAAAAATAATGTACTTCTCATGTAAAAAAAACTGGACAAAACAAAAATAATATACATTTAATAGTTTATCTTTTACACAGCCTTCACATCTCTTGTGTAAATACTAACCACTGACTCGTGATCCTGGTTTTGTACAGCTGGTCCAACCTACATGTCTCGTCTCGTCATGAGTTCATTTCACTGGAAACAATCCTGTTTAACTAAACCTCCTTTACCTTTAAGGGTTAGCTCAGATATTTAGAATTCCACTTCTGTGAAGTTCTTACGTGTCCTAGAAAAATGTCACTTTGCAGTTTGTAGAGAACTTAAAGCTGTGGATTCCAACATCTGCACAGATGTTCTCTGTTTGAGCCGATTTTAACCATTTAAACCCCGACCAGGTGAAAATGTCTCTACATGAGATAAAAGGGAGGCTGATGTTAAATTTTGAGAATAATGTCACAGAAGGTAAACATCTGAAGGAACCTGTAAGGTTTCGTCTCACTTTGCTGCGACTTTTGGCACCAAACGGTGAACAGGATTCACGAGGGAGTTCCCAGAATGTCTAGAAATGTTCAAGAAGGTTCCCAGTTTCCCTGCTGAGTCGCAGAGTTTTACTCTCATGTCGCTGGAATTTAAAAAATGTTCAAGAAAGGTTGTCTTCAAAACTGTCACCGAGTTTTTGTGGGTGTCTGAATCCTTCTTAGTTTCTAGTTTCTGGGAGTGAGAAGGTGCCAGAAATGTGAGACAACTTCCGTTTGGGTCGACAACTTGATTTAAACACACAAAAAAAAGAACAAAATGAGAGTAAATGACAAACAAATGAAGACAAAATTAAAACACAAGGATATTTGTCGAGTATTAATATCAATGTTATGCAAATTTTACAATTTCTGGGGGGGTTTCAATTTACACAAAGAGTCTTAAGTACAACCTGCAACTCGGTAAAAGCTTTACGAGGGATATAAATGTTCTGTATCAGGAAACCAAGAGCAAAAATCCTAAACACAAACATACACAAAGTCAAATATGTTGAAACGTTTATTTATACTGTTCAGATTGTAGCCAAAGGAAATCTTTCCAAATGCAGAATTCACTTTCATTTGTCATTTTACTGCAAATAACAACATTAAAGGAACTTAAGGCAGCTTTACAAAATCTGACTCAGTGCTGCCGCGACAGGCGCTGTGGCTAACTGCAGCCACCAGCCAAACCGGCACGGGAGCGCGCGCAGACACTTTACAGACTGTTCGTCTTCACAGCACTGCACCGGGGAGGCTAACATACTTCACGTCAGGTCTCTCCACTCTGTTATTTGATTTGATCTCATCATTTTCATACTGTATCAGGCTCTAAACACGACCTATAATGTTTTCTCACCTGGTCACAAGGAAATGAGCCATGTCAGCATCCGTTTTCACTCCCAAATGCAGCTGAAGTTCCCTCCATGAACCGAACGCATATCCAATATTTATGCGGGTGCCTGCCCGGCTTCGGTCATGTTTTTTTTTAGACTCACAAGATGCCGCTGATAAAGTCTTTTTTTTCTTCGTGGTGCCACTTTTTTGGGGGGTGAGAGTGGATGCAGGTCGTTTGCTGGCTGCAGAAACATCCATAAGTATACCTTCAGTGTTTGAATCCAAGTCCACGGCGGCCATGTACTTCCTGTTCAAGAGCTGTCGGCAACGCGCATGCAGCGTCAATTTACGTCACATCCCTACAACTGCGCGGGAAATTCGGACGTCGAACTGCAGCGCATTATGTAGCACACAGCGTTTCCAAGGCAACAGACATATATGCGGATGGCCTCGTTATTTTGGGTTTTTAATGCTTCATGACCCATTAGCATTGAATAAACTGGAAATGCATGTGTAGTTTTTCACAAATCTTGCCTTATGTCCCTTTAACAATGACACCCAGTGTAACAATGAATCAGAACCCTGATGAGAATCATTCATGTTATTATTTACATGTTTACTTACTTTGTGTTAAAATGAGACAAAACCAGGCTCGTTTTAATGTCTACCAACCTGAAAGTTTTAGTTTACTAACTAAACCATATCTAAAGGTCCACGTTTACACCAGCTTTCACCCCTACACACTTTTTTTTCCACAGATCGTCTCATTCTCCCTCAGCAGTTCATTATTCTTTCCTCTTTTCTTCTCCGTATCTGAACCTGTGCAGCCCACTTTCACAAAGTGCCGCTCATTTGTCTGTCTTCAAATGCTAATGGTAATGCTAATAATGAACGCCACTCAAAATTATCTCCCCTCGCTGATGCCAGCGTATAATTAAAACCACTCTGTCCTTAATAAGGTGTCAGAGGTGATAAAGCAGGGTGCTGATAACCCTTTAAAGAGACAAACACATTCATTTAATCACTCGTTCACTTCCAGACAACAATAGAGTCATAATGAGTCAGACCATCAGACCAAAACTAGTTTCACTGTTAAAGACAAATTATTTATTATCCCGTAGACTTAAATAAGGAACTTCTTGTTTGTAATAACTAACTCGTTGACAGGCTTTAAGAAATGTTAAATTCTAAACAGGATTATATTGAAACGTTCATGTAGAACTCCTCAGCTCCAGAGTTAGTGTCTGTCTGATCATTTCAGAGTTCACATCTGTCCAGATGTCTTAGGATTTTTCACACATCTACAGTCAGAGTGACAACGACTTGTTTCATTTGCAAAACAAATTGTCTGAAAATCTCAGTTAATACAAACAAACAGTCACAAAAACTGCAATGAAACATAGTTTGTTGATTTTAGTTTAGGAAATAACAGAGTCTCACCGACTGGATAATATATGTGATGTTTTTAATATGTTGTTTCTACAGACATCCTTTATTCAAGCCTTTATTCATGATACGAGAAAGAGAGCAAATTATCGTGGAAACGTTTAGACATGAGAGGTTACAGATATGTAAAATTAACTTTTAAAGAAAGAACTGGTGAGTTTTAAGAAAACCAGGTCAAAACCAGCACAGTTAGAATATTAATATTTTTCTTGGAGCTGTTTATGTCTCCTGCTGCTGATATGTTTGTTTCACTTTCAAGTTCCCACAAATGTAGAAGTTCTAGTCTGGAAAGTAAACCCTGAACTCAGAACTGCTGCATGGACACACTTTGTTTTTTTGGACGATCCAACTGGGAATCAAACCTGTGGCCTGTTTGTTCTGACTGTGCAGCTCAGAATCAGTCATGTTCTTGTTCCTTTTCAGGGTCACAGGAAGCTGGTGCCAATTTAGAGTTGCCAGAGCCAGAAATCCACATATGCATGAGAAGCACATGTGAACTCCAGAAAAGACCTTGCTGCAAGTTAACGGTGCTACCAACTGCACCACTGTGCAGCCCCCTCAAACTCAGGATAAAGATAAGAGTGGAAACAAATGAAATGTTCAGGGTGGGCTGGCAGTGGCCTGAGGACCATTTGACCGGACGATTCAGTAAACCATTACTGTGGAAATATAGTTTTTCATGAATAACCACTGAATTTTTAATGATATCAAAGCAGGGCCGGTTCTGGGCATAGGCGGATTAGGCAATTGCCTAGGGCGCCCTCTGCTGGAGGGGGCGCCAAATTCTCCTTTTATTTGGACAAACTGTTGGACACACAATTCATGCATGTAAATAGCAAAATAAGTAATAATTAAATATCATCTCTACTGTTCATTTTAATATAAATAAATATTTTGTAATCCAGTTATTGAGTTACGTTGTTTCTGTTCTGGGCAGTAGGGGGCGCCAAAATCCTTTTTCGCCCAGGGCACCATGCAGCTCAGGGCCGGCCCTGTATCAAAGTGATTCTAAATACAAGTGTTATGTTTTCATGGTCAGAGAATCCAGTGATAGTGATACATTAAACATAAACTATGAGTCTCAGGTGTAAATCCCGTTATGTGGGAAATGAGATGCTTAGTAAAGGTCTGCGCTCTCCGAGTGCTTCCTGCTTTAACTGTCTGTTAACAGGTTAACTCACTAACCTATGAACAGATATGGATGGTAAAAAGACTAATACATTAAATGTTCGGATTGATCCGGATCACCGCCACACCTGATGGAAATTATTCCATTACTTCTTCATCACGTCCACAAATTCTTCTTCGTTAACGACCTGCTCATCCAAACCAGGTGTGTGGAATCAGAGGAACATCTAAAACCTGCAGGATAGCAGCACTGGACTGGAGTTTGACACCCCTGGTCTCGAATCAGCACATAATGGTGGAAATGAGCTGCTTCACAGAGGTCTGAGCAGATGTAAGAGCTTTTTAATCTAAAGTCATTTTGAGGGTCAGGAAGCAAACTGAAAAAATGAGACCTTAAAGACGTGACCCACTCTGCTCCATCAATCTGAATAATTCAGGAGATTCAGGAGGTTCAGGAAGCCAGACCTGCAGGGCAGACACCAATATGTACAGGAAGTGGACACGAACAACAGTCCAAAGATAATAAACTACTGGTGCTACTTAAAACAGGTGCGTCGTTTCATACAGAGGATTGAAGACAGAGAAAAGTCACCTGACGACTCAGACTCAGCTTAAACTTCAAGTTCTAGTTGTCAGAGAATAAGAAGCAACACTAAATCAATTTACCTCTTTAGCTAAAGCTGTCATCAAGAATATGACCACACACACACACACACCCACACACACACACACACACACACACACACACACACACACACACACACACACACACACACTGCATTCTGGCTTCCTACATCATTCGATTAGCCTGTTTTACCTGATGTCAGTGGGGCAAAATGACTAATGGTTTTCATTCAGCTTCATTATAAAAAAAGAACTCGGGATCATATTTATTCAGACTGTGTGGGAAGGAATAAAAGTTCATTCATCCTTTAATGAGTTAGATATAAAACCCAGATCTCCTTCCGCTTCGTTCACCTTGATGAGATGCGATCCACTTACGTTTTACGATTATTACACTTGTCAGGTCTGAATTTCAAAAACCAAAAATTACTCCCGAGTCCTTCAACCTCCTCACATCTGACATTCCAAGTGAAGCAAGTTGTTGAATAATGATGATAAATAAATAAAAAACAAACAAAATAAAAACATGGCAGCACAAATTGGAGATCAGTTAGCTGAGCTCTGCTGTAGCTTCACTCTGAAGGTTTTGATGTTCACTAAACATGAAGAATTAGATTTGAGGTAAAATTCTGGATGTAAAGAGGAAATAAACTGTTTATATTTACAGGTATTCTGTTGTTTTTCTGTTGGACCATGTTAGTATTCATATCACTGTTTCCTCACGATAAGAAGGAACAAAGAGTCTCATATCAGAGCAGCGAGGAACACGAACACCCCACCAAATGTTTTAGCATCTAAACAAAGCAGCAATTTTTATTAATGTTTGACTGAATAAATGAGATTCATCAGGTTTTTTTCTGACTGATGAAAGAAAAGATTTCTGGTTTCATTTTTTTAGCAGCTCCCAGAGGAAACATTTGGCTCTTCAGTTGCCGAATTCACTCTCTCACTTCATCTTTTTCTAGCTTGGTGCTGATCCGTTGGTGTGTAGTGGACTTTTTTTTTTAAAGCTTTTATACTGAAAAAGATCATTTGCACTTCCAAGGAATAATGAGGGATGCAAGAATGAGCCAAAACAGCATGAAAATGGGCCATAAATGATAACAGTTTCCTCCTAGAAGCTAAAATGCTCAGTAGAACCACGGGGGACTGCAGATACCGGCGCTGTTTCATCGCTGGATTGTTCCTTCAAGCAACTTGTTTACTCATGAATTATGAGGACATTTGAGAAGGAAGGAAGAAAATTACACTAGCAATTATACATGGCTTTCTGACATTAACACCACAATTAGTTTTCCATTTTGTGGTTATTTTCTAGGCTGCACGGTGGTGCAGATAGTATCAC
The DNA here is from genome assembly GCA_006937955.1 of Pachypanchax playfairii. Taxonomy (NCBI): domain Eukaryota; kingdom Metazoa; phylum Chordata; class Actinopteri; order Cyprinodontiformes; family Aplocheilidae; genus Pachypanchax; species Pachypanchax playfairii. Next base: position 2,999,177 of record SSNP01000047.1, read on the forward strand.
TGCTGCCTTGCAGGGAGAAGGTTCTGGGTTTGAAACCAGACCAGGACCTTTCTGCATGGAGTTTGCATGTTCTACTCATGAAATCCTTCCTACTGAAGCCTGTTTCACTGCTGCTGGTGATATTTAGGCTTTTAAACTATATAATTCCATGTAAATAACCATGTATCGCAAATGTGAAACTATGGAGACTGGAGCTGTTTTAATACGACCTCAGCTGCATTCAAACAGCTGTTAGCTCATCCCTCCTGTTGGACATTAACTCAATTTCTCAGCACCGAGGCCTTTCAAGATGAAGACGGATAAGATATTACATTTGCATAACAGTTTTAAATGTTATTTTAATCTTAACTTTTTCCATTTCCTTCCATCACTATAAAGATTTTTTTTTTATCAGCATTCTAACTTTTCTGTCAGTCTGCAGTTACGTTCGTTCTGTGCTGCCAAATACAAAATGTACTAATAATAAAAATCATTCAGGAAACTCCAGCATTCCACAATGTGACTCAAACACAAGAAACGTTCCCGTCAGTGAGTGAGGAAACTGCTCACACCAGCCAGCAAACTCTCATTTGTCACGGATGCATTAAAAAAACAAAACAAAAAAAAGCTGAGAGATATGTTGCCTGAACTCGAGCTGCAAGCAAAAGCAGAGCCATCACCAGTTAACTGATTAGCTCAGTAATTGCAGTGGAAATGCCACCCTGAGGTTGATAGAAAAAAAAAAAAAAGAGAAAAAAGTGGCGTGGCACATCCAGGTAATACTAATCAGCCTGCAGGCGGTTTCTCCCTGGAGGATGTTGTTGTGAATGCAGCCTCTTCCTGCAGGAGCATCTTATCTGTGTTTGTGTATTTATGTGTATTTGATCTCCTATTTGATCCTACTGAGTTAAAATAAAACATCTTCTCAGTTTCCCAGCAGTCGACCCTCTGACAGAAATAATAACCTTTAATGTGAGGAAAGTGAATGTGAGCAGGATCTTCATGCATATTAAGACACGACTCATTACAGCATCACACACGCACAGAGAGACTTCCTTCTTCAAACGCTTCTCATTATAACCGTCATTTTTCTTAGAAACAAGCCTCCAGCTCTTTTTTTGTCTTCGTCTCTCCCGTCTGTTTCATCCTTTTTGTCCTTGCTTCTCTTACCTGCAGACACTACAGTCTACGTCCTCACCTGTCACTACAACTGCTCCCATCTGTCGTTTCTCACTTTGTCGTGCCCCGAGTCCATCTTTCCCCCGACCTCGGTGCACACACACAGACCCCATCTGTCTACACACCTTTATCCGTGCCCACACTCACAGGCAGGAAAGCAAGTTTTATTTTTAAAGAAAGGGTTTTGGAGCTGGAAGCACAGCAGCTGCATTTCTCCTCTTTTCACTGCGTGTTTGCGCTTCTGGCGTCGCTGTTTGTACTGTGGCAGGATTATTTGATTGTTTACAGGTTTAGTTCTTGTCTGGTATCAATCAATTGTGTTTGCAGAGTGTGTTTGCAGAGTGTGTTTCCTGCAGGATTACTACGAGTGGCTGTTGCGTTTGTACATTCATGTGACTGGACAGTTTAGTTTGTCGTATAGCTTCTGTTATCTGCTTCATCAAAACCAAATCTGATTCAGACTGAGGGAAAGATCTGAATTTGGCAGCAAGATTTTTTTTTTTTTTGAGGATTTGTTCCATCAACTTTCAGTTTGTAAGTTTATAAACGATCGTAACCTCAATGGTTTCAACATTAAGGGATGTACTTTGACCTTGAACTTCAGTTTGACTTGTTTTAGATAGTTTCTTTTGGTATTATTTTTTCACAAATTTGAAACCTGTGGTCACAGGAACATGAAGCTGCTTGAAGATGATCCAGCAACCTTTACCTTTAACATGGAGATGTAAAATCTTCTCATGCTCTCTCTGGTTCATGTTCAGTGTGGTGCACACAGGGACACCAAACAGCTTGTTTGTTCCTGTTAAACAGTCTGAATGTCTCAAAAAAGCTTAAAGACACTCGAGATACTAGTTACCAACTAATATTTTCTTGCTGTTTTAGTAAATATGCACTTGGAATAAGACATTTTTCCTCCGTTCATGAAATGAGAGTAAAGATGGGATTTATTTCACCTGGTAACTGGGACTGTAATCATTGCACCTGGTTAAAGGTGATTACTGGTGTGTCCAAATAGGAATAAAAAATGTTTGAAATGAAATTATTCAAACCTTATGGGCCACATTGTACTAGGAAAATAAACAACAATTATTTATTTACTTTACTGTAAGTACTTGAAATCTACTAAAGTTAAAGTTATAAATTCCTCATTTGTAAAACTGACTCTGACTTTTTATTATACGCACTAATACTGGTGTAATACTTTACCAAGAGACTTATTATCGCCTTCATGAACAGAAAATGTAATCATGTGTTCGGACTCAAACTAACTTGATTCAATATTAAACACTACATGTGTCGTGACTTTAAGGTTTTGCTTGAGTTTTCATGTCACTGCTTTGATTTCTCTCCTCACCTCCTCTGTTTGTACCTCAGACCCACCTGAGACGTGAGCAAGGCGCATCAGACCAGACAGGAAGTTAATTCAGGAAACAACATTTGACAGAAAGACACTTGGTTTGTAGGAATCATTTGAACATCATGTTGGAAAAAAAGGCAACGCAGCTCTAAATCTGTCCACGGTTTTCTGGAAGTCTTTATCATCTGAGTAAGTATTATATCTTCATGTGTTACATACGTGTCATTTATATTACAAGCTGTACCTGTTTTGAGCTGCCAAAATAAAAGACTTCCATTAAGGACACAGCTGTAAATAACTCCAACAATCCTCTTTCTCAAAATGCTTTTTAGGAAGAAGAAGTTCTTCAAGATGTGCTGAGCTCGAGTTTTGGGTCACACGCAGGTCAGAGAAAAGAAAAGGAGGAAAATATGAGACCAACCCGTCATTCTTCTCCCTGATGAGTTTCACTCGCGCCTCTTTTTCTTTTCACCAGTCAGTCAGTAGCTCACACTTTTGTTCCTGTCTTCAACTTGTCAGGAGAAAAGCAGCATAAAATGTAATTTATGTGCTTTCTAGTCATCACCTGCTTCTCTCAGTCATTTCTAATCAGAACTTGTAGGAATACACTTATGGACTGGTCTGGGGTCAGATGAGCTCTGCAGTGTTATTCCTCCTTCTCATCCTCCTTTCATCCAGCAGTCTGAGTCACAGCGAGCCCTTTACAAACCCACCACCAGTCTACACAGAACCTGGACCTTAAGTCACCTCCACTAATCCTTGGAATAAATAAACCATGTGCACAGCAGCGCAGCCAGCCCGTGCTATTTTCAGTACCACTGTCCCTTCCTCCTCTCGTTCTTCCCCAGTCTGAAGTGTCTTCATGAAAAAAAAAAAGTGTTTCCCGCTCACAGAGATGTGGAGCGTGCTCAGACAGCATCACTGATCCATCTTGAAATCAACTGAAGCCACGAAGAAGATGAACCTGCTGTTTCATATCTGTAGAATCACACAGAAATCTTATAATGAGCAGATTTCTGAAATAATTTAGGTGGCTGTGAATGTTTTTAGTGCACAGAGAGATCCGGATGTGTACATGCTGAAACAAATCAGGATGTTTGGAGGGTTTGCAGATCTAGATCTATTTTACATTAAAATCTTTGGTACTGTTTTAAACATCAAAGCTAAAAAAACTGATGTTTTCCTGGAAATGTCTAAATAAACTCTCCCAACACACCAGACATGTAAACATTACTTAGAATTTAGGATTTAGAATAATCTGGTTTAAAACAGATGCAGTGGAGTCGAGTTGGAGCTCTGCAGCTGTGTTATGATACACTGGATTACTTTATTATAAGCACTGAGCATTTACCTGCTGACCCGTGCAATGTGTTAACAACTAGTGTTTGGAGATGGTCAGCATTAAATACCTCTTCTTCAGCACAGGGCAGTAGATATTAATATCTTTCACTCAGAAGATGCTGATGGATGCGTAGCAGGAAGTATTAGAAATCATTTTCTGCTTTTTATTGTATGCTCTTGATCAGATTTGTCTTGTTTCAACAAAGGTTCATGAATCGAGGAGTTAACGGGGCGTATCATGGGAGTAAAGGAATTGAGGAAGAGGGCAAGAGAGTGAGAAGGTGCAGTAGAAACAAGAGAGGAGAGCGTGGCAGGAAAATGTAATGAGCATCTTTATGCTCATGGGAATGGATGTGAGGAATCTACTGCAGGAGTTGTGATGAAGGGCAAAGAAAACTGTAAGATCTGAGAGAGTGGAGAGAAAAGAATAAACACTGTCACTGAGAGATGACACAACTTTACACTTTCAGGTTGAGGAGCAGCTGTGCTGACCCAAAAGCTGCTGTGCTTCACATCTGTCACACAGTTTAGGTCCCCAAAAAAACCAGAGGAAATCTAAGCTTTAGGGATGTTCCTGTCAGAGAAACCTGAACTCTCTGTCTCCCCTGAGGTTTACAGTGTTTAAAATTCATGTTGAAGCTGAGGATTGTTACTACATGAAGTTCGCAGCAGTCCAAAATGTACAGCTCACTGTTTAAATTCAGTGTTACAGTCCAATCCAAACTGTTCTGCAACACCACAAAACTCTGCTGTGGATTCACAGTTCATCATTTTAAAGCGTTCCAAAAAAACCCAGTAGATCTGATTCTGTTCTTCTCCTGCCACACAGCTCGCAGATGATCACATAAATGTAAAGATTCTCCAGACGTGTCTCGCCTCTTCTCCGAGGCACAGCGTGCTTTTCATTTTGTCTGCGAAAACTCTGCAAATGCATGTTGCCTGTTTGAGACGTGACAGCTGCAATCAGAGTAAAAGGAATTACAAGACAACCGTCACCAAAAGCAGAGAGCTGCAGAGCGCAAACGTGAAACTATTCCCGGAGCGGGGCCTGTCAAATCCTGACTCTGACAAACACAAAAGGGCCGAGCATCAGACCAAGCAAAGCTCTCGTCACACTGAGACTCTCACTTGGTTCTTCTTTACTGGAGTTCGTGAGTGGGTTTTTAAAAAAGCCCAGTTTGCTGTCATTTCCAGAAATACCTCAGAGTCCAATTAGCAGTGATGATTGTTCAGCAGCGGAGGATCAGCTGTTGATCACTCTGTTGCAGCTGCTGCTTTAGTTGGTTCTTAAAGTGTCGCTCTGAGTTAAAGAACTTCATGAGTGGACCCAGATGCATCTTAAAGAGGCCCTTCTATTAAAAACAGTTTTTCTGAGGTTTCTGTTGAATATTTTAGCTCCACAGGTGTTCTTACCTTCATAGTGGGTGTAAACAGGTCAACAACTTCTCTTTCAGTTTTAATCTCTCAAACTACGCAGGTGGCGATAAAACCCGAGTTCTCCCGAGTCCATATGGCCTGTATCTGTTTCATCACAACTCCTTTGTTCGTTAGTATTCATCAGCTCCCACAGTTGAAACCACACCTAGCATGCTGCTGGCTAAAAGCTGTAGCATAAGATGTAGCGAACAGGAAGACATGACGTCTGACGTTGCCATGCGCAGCGGGGCAGGAAACAGTATACCTTGCTCTCATAGGCTAGTTTGTTAGCCAATCAGAGTCCAGCAAATTTTAACAATTAATATGAACGAGCTGATGACGAAGCAGCCTGACGGAAGGAGCCGGAACCACCCGAATTTTAATGCAGACAGATTGAAAGGTCTGTTAATCAGTGTTTCCTGACGTTTTTTAGATATAAAATGTTTCATATTACTGGTTAATACTTAAGAAATAACCACAGTCCTGAAATTTGTATGAAATAGCTTCTTTAACATGCAATGTTCTGCTTTCCATTAATCTGAGAATCAACTGAGCTCTGACAGAACTGTAACTAGTTAAACTGACCCGTTTCTGTAACAAACTAAGTTTGAATTGGTGGAACGTGAGAACATGTTCTTATAACCTTCAGCGTGGCTCAGACAGAATCGTCTGGCTTTGTTATTTGGACTTCAAGAGAAACGGGTTTGATTATAATATAAAATCAAACAGCATGTTCAAACTTCTGCCCCCCCCCCATTAAACTTAAAGAGTTTTGGATGTTGCTTCCCATTGGACAGACAGCAGTAACCGTGTTGAACGTATTAAACCCAAAGAGTTACAGTATAAGACTGATTGTTACTTAGCTGAAACACACAGAAAAGTCTGTGTCCATGATCTGTGTGTGCACGCGTCTCAGTTGTCTGTCTGTTCCTAAAATGTCCTACTAACCACAGGATGGATTTTAATAGAACCTTATGAATGATAAATACATCAACAATAAACTTCCTTTTGGACAGAATCCTGCAGGTAACGGAGGCAACTTGAATTAACAAAACAAAACCAAAAACAAACAAATAAAAAACAAAAAGAAACAACAGAAAACAGTGATGGACAGCAAGAAATGCAGAAACATAAACAGGTAAAACTAAAACACTCAAACTGAGTCAGTTCCAGTGTCACGTGAATAACATGTAACATGTAAACTTTTCATCACTTTTAGGGTCAAGTCTGAATAACTGAGAGAAGAATTTACAAACAAGTTCAATTAACAGGCCGACGAGGTCATTAGTGTTTAGCTCATGTGTGAAAAGAGCTTAATGGACTTAGTGGCTGATGTCATCATGCCATAAGGAAAGAAAACAGAATCTGACTGACTCTGATTGTACACAACACAAAAGTTGAACAACACTGTAGTTAAAGGTCTATTTTCCCGTTATACAAACTTTACCGCCACAATGAAAAGAATTGACCGGGATATTTTGAAATATTTTGAGAAACGGATTATTCAGAGTCATTCCTTTGTTTTGCAAAATGTTAAAAAACAAAAATATCCCATTTATGTGTCTGAGAGCTGAATCAGCACTCTGATCACAAACAGCAGGAAGCAGCTTCTTATCAGCTTCTTTTCTTGGTTTGATCTTCTTCCACACAAGAGTCAGTTGGGATATTCCTCTTCCCTTATTCATCAAGCACATTACAATATAGAGCTGAAGAGATTAACTCTGCAGCGCATCAAAGAGGGTCTTCAAAGGAAGTGTACTTTACAGTTTGCCAGCTGTGGTGAGATGAAGATTAGGAAAAGTGACCAGAAGTATTGAAATAAAGACCTTAAAGCTCTTCTGGGGAAATATCTTTCTGCCGTCACTGTGTTCCTGACCAGTTACATTTTCGGAGACCCTCCTTCCAGCCGTTATTACAGCCGAATCAGGAATCAGTTTTGGACTTGTGATTTACTTGAATTAACATAAACTATCGACTGCCTTCAATCAAGATCAAAGGCAGAAAGAGACCCCTCAGTTCAGGAAAAAGAACCACCCACCAAGCAGTGTGTTTTGTTATCCTTATGGGGACTGTCCATTGACTTCCATTGATTTTAGTAACTAGATTTATACCTAACCCAAACCCTTTTCCTAACCTTAACCATTACTGATCTATAACTAACCCTAAGACTAACTAAAACTCTATTCACACCATACCTATAAACCTAACCCCTAACCCTAAAAAGGGGAGTCCCCCTCATGGGGACCAGGCTTCAGTCCCCACAAGAACCCTCGGACCCCAGAAAGATAGTAAAAGTCAGGAAACGGGTCCCCAGGAGGTCAGAAATACAAACCCCCCCACACACACACACACACACACACACACACACACACACACACACACACACACACACACACACACACACACACACACACACACACACATTTTACATGTGGATTCATTTTCCTGGAAAAGTCTTGAGGCAGAACTAATCAAATGTTTGAAAGGATGTGCTCATCAATGCACAGAAGTGATGCAATGTTTGGGTTAAGGAGACATGCTCTCTGCACAGCCAACAACCATAGCATCACTAAAGTGTCACCATCACACCCCCCCCACTCAGCTCAAGGGACTGTTTGGTTGTGGAAATTTTGTTTCCTGTTCTCACTGTGAGGAAAACAACCTCATTAAAGACCTTGTTATGGTGCAACTCGAAGGCAACTTGAAAGGTGGTCTCGAGTCATAAAGTCTTCAGATTTCGATTTTTCCTTTTTGCACAGCAAAAACTCTGGAAATTATAAAGCTTGCTAACAAGATTAGCAAGAGATTTCCTTCACTTCAGGTTCTCCAGTTAGTCTCGACATGGTGACAGCGAGCCTGTAGGAAACTGAAGCAGTTATATTGAATTCTGTCGTCCTGCTTGTGCTTCTCTACAGAAACAAGTCACAAGTTCTCCCGTATATAAGACTATAAAGAAGCCGTACATGTACAGTATGTCATACATGACTCAAACTGCTTTATGTGCAGAAGTGTAGCTCGGATTCATACAGAATACAAGTGTCTCCAGTTCAAGATAAAGTGAATTAAACACAAACTCTGACGAAAGTGATGAAACAGGAACACAGCTCTTTGTTTACATATTCCATGGACATTGAAAGTATTTATGAGCTTGTGTTTTAATTGATAAAATGGTGAAAAGCTGGTTGTAGCAACACTGCTTCCTAAATACTGTATATTTCCATAAATCTGATCGAGAGAATGATGAAACCACTCACGCAGAAATAAAAGACTTCACAGGCCAAACACAAATGTTCTGACTCAGTGGGTTGGATGTTGATCAGAAATAATTTATCTGCACAGTCACGCTCGAGTCAAACCCATTTTCAGTTAAACATCACATATAATTTCTTTGAACAACACAATGTGATCGAACCCTGCACAGAAAAAAAGAGCAAAGAACAGTGTAGAAATCTTCTTTTCAGAATGTCACACTCTCAACAGCTCTGAGTTCTAAATATGTAAATATTATAGATAAAAAGTAACCGGAGTTTGAAATAAGCTACAACTGTTTCTGAAATGAGCTGATGTCATAAGGACGCGACATGGACGTTACTTTTTCACAGCTGTAACGATAAAAACACACACACACACTCACGAACCTGCAATTCATTTTACTTAGTCATAATAATTACAGCCTGTAAAAACATATAATTAGAGAGAGAAATACTCATAACAGGATCCAACATTAGTAACAAATTTCTTGGTGGATTTTGGTCTGTTTTCTTTCTCTTTTTCTCCGTTTGAGTAGGTTCTCAATGGATGAAAGGTGAAACGTCTTCAAGAAAAACACAGCAGTCCAGTTGTTTTTATTAACCTTTTTACAAGATACTCTTCCTCTCTTTCCCCTGATCTGATCGGGCTGTTTATCTATTATGTTCATTTGCATCCACAATGACACTAACACTGACTGTGTTTGACCAGCAGAACTTGAAGTCAATAGAACCGATTCTGGCTTGAACATATTTGGCTTTGTGCATTAAAACCGGTCCGCTTCATATTGACACTTCCTCTGAGTCAATGATGTGTTGTTCAGATAGACAAACACTCAGAAACAACAGATTCTTGATCTGATTCTCCATTTTCTGTCATAATTTCTGTCAAAGTAAATCGCTTTGTTTACGTCTCCAGTAACTGAGTTTCGTTGCTTCCGGTAAATGCGTCTTCCTTGAAATTGTGCTGCGATATTCCATAAATCTGCATATTTAAGACTCTATTACTAAAAATCTGCAGATCCAGATTTATGTGGAAAAGTGTCCACATGGCACAAATGTAATATTGATTGATATGAAGTAGTAAAATAACATAAAAATCACATGTCAGAGACACTTTGATACTGTTATTTCAAACAATGCATAATGTCCATTTTTATCTGTAGAAGAAAAGTGAGGTCTCTAGTTTGTATTTTAACTCAAATCAGAATCAGAACAACTTTATTTATCCCCTAGAGGCAATTAAATTTCAGACACACTGAGCAGCATGAAGACAAGACATAAACAATTCTCACAACAAAATATACAACAAAATATGCAGTATTACTTGTTCTCAAAAGTGAAAGGAATAAAGATGATAAATTTCTCTAAAATGAGTTAAAAATGTCAGCAGTGAAACATTGTAAAAACTAAAGTTCTACCACAGGAAGCATCAGCATCCAGGATTTTATGATCAGTTGTGTCTCATGATGTCAACACAAAGACCAGGTAAGAACACAAAGTGCTGATACTAGTTATAGCTTTTCTTCAGAAATGCTTTAATATTTTGTTTTAACATCTTGTTTTTTGACTTCGGTGTGATTCAATCTGAACTGCTGAGGAACAGAGTGAGGGACATGCAGATGGAAACTTCCCTGGTCTCATGGATCAACAGCTACCTGACAGAAAGACCACCGTTTGTGAGATTTAAACCCCCTCAGGGGACCAAGACGTATGCAACAGGATGATTCACATGTCCTAGCACCGTCTCGTTGCAGTTGTGTGATGAGGTGAATACACGAAGGCAAAGATGACAACAAACTAATAATAAAGACTGATTTAGGTGTTGGTTCTACTCCCAGGTGAGTAACAGGATGCTGCCAAACTGCCATCAACTCCAAAAAGCATGGAAGATCTTCAGAGCTTGATGTTAATTATATTACTTATTATTATATGACATTTTTTACCTTCATTTGTAATTTCCTGATGAATCTGGTTGGTATAACAATCAAATTTTCTCCCTGGGATGAAGTCCATCCACCTCTGAATGTCATCTACAGAACTGTTGCAAGCTGGCTGTTTATTTAAGCTCCATGAGTTGCTTTTTATCAAGCTTTTCCCTTTAGACTAGTTAAGAAACTCTTCCCCTTATTAACTCCCAGAATCACTGAGGCACACAAGTTATACCACTGTGCCAACAAGTAGCTGTGTTTCAGGGAATATAATGACTGAAAACACGTGACTCCTGGTTTATTTTAAACATGGCTGCATATTCTGTATGTTTAAATAGTTTCACTGCCAAGAGTAAATGTATGGAAGTCCCTGGATGCAGACAACAGAGACAGGAAAGTAAATAAAAAACTGATTTGAAAACAAACAAGCAGGAGTTTATGTAACAAAATAACAAATAAATACATATAAAAGTTGACAGGACTTTTAAAAAGGCATCACAGGAAAGAAACAGTAGAATCTGACAATAGGGTGAAGAAATTTTGTTTGTACTGGAAGGAGATGAAAACAGCAGAAAGTGAAAGACACAAATGGAAACAAAATAAACAAGAACATAACAAAAAAAAAAACACAATAAACTAACCAAAATTAAACCAAATGCAACAACTGCAATACCAATGTAATTTATGAACAAAGCCAAAAAACCAACACTGTGGCATTTAACATTTACAATTACGGATATTTCATCCTGAGTTAAGTAAATAAAATAAAATTCTGCTCTATTCTGGTGTGAAAATCAAATGATATTTAAGCAGAGAAAGCAGAGAATATTCCAACTCTCAGGCCTCATTAAGCAGCACTCTTCTCTTTTCTTTGAACTGCAGACCAGGATGTAAACACATCCAATAGTTTAGCTTTCACTGGCTTTATGCACAAAAAATTGCCTGTAAATAGAAACACATCACTTCAAAGACTCAGCAGCGCAGCTGCTACACAACAACACGCAGAGCCTTGGCATCATAGTGTCTGACCTCAATTTTGGTAATCTCTGTGCTCTGTACATTCAAACCAAACCATTAAACCATTAAACCATTAAAAATCATCACATACATGGAGGTTCTCATACCGAATCTAACACCGTGTTATTGACCACACATGTTGGGTAAATCACACCAGATATCGCCACAAAAATCTACAAAAAAATTGACAAATCACATCATGAAAACCATGTTGGGAGAATAAAACAAAGATCCAAAGATTAAAGGAACTTAAGGCAGCTTTACAAAATCTGACTCAGTGCTGCCGCGACAGGCGCTGTGGCTAACTGCAGTCACCAGCCAAGCCGGCACGGGAGCGCGCACAGACACTTTACAGACTGTTCGTCTTCACAGCACTGCACCGGGGAGGCTAACATACTTCACGTCAGGTCTCTCCACTCTGTTATTTGATTTGATCTCATCATTTTCATACTGTATCAGGCTCTAAACACGACCTATAATGTTTTCTCACCTGGTCACAAGGAAATGAACCATGTCAGCATCCGTTTTCACTCCCAAATGCAGCTGAAGTTCCCTCCATGAACCGAACGCATATCCAATATTTATGCGGGTGCCTGCCCGGCTTCGGTCATGTTTTTTTTTAGACTCACGAGATGCCGCTGATAAAGTCTTTTTTTTCTTCGTGGTGCCACTTTTTTGGGGGGTGAGAGTGGATGCAGGTCGTTTGATGGCTGCAGAAACATCCATAAGTATACCTTCAGTGTTTGAATCCAAGTCCACGGCGGCCATGTACTTCCTGTTCAAGAGCTGTCGGCAACGCGCATGCAGCGTCAATTTACGTCACATCCCTACAACTGCGCGGGAAATTCGGACGTCGAACTGCAGCGCATTATGTGGCACACAGCGTTTTGGGTTATTTTGGGTTTTTAATGCTTCATGACCCATTAGCATTGAATAAACTGGAAATGCATGTGTAGTTTTTCACAAATCTTGCCTTAAGTCCCTTTAAATAAGTAAAACAACATCCAGGGACGACGTACTGTGCATATGTACTGTAATGTTTGTGAGTGTCAAGAGCGTCTGTGGAACCTGATCTAATCCAATCCAACTTTATTTATAAAGCACTTAAAAACAACCAGCACTGGACCAAAGTGCTATACACTACATACATTAATAGATAAGACAAGGACAACGTCCACTCTCAAGACAAATAAAACAGCCCCATTTTAACCATTTAACTGCAATAGTAGGAGAATTTCTCCAGCTCCGCCCTCTGAAAATAAATAAACAGGCCTTTAAATGTATCACTTGTATTTTTACTTATCTTTGATTTCAACACAATATTTATGTTCAGTCACATTTAAAACATTAGAGAAAGAAAGGAAATAAAAGCTGAGTGAATGATGGCTGAATTGCTGAGAAAACTCAGGTGGTTAAAGGGTTAAAAACAATATAAATATATATATAATCTACCTAATTAAAATCAGATTTTTAACAGAGAGCCTTTGGCTTTGAAACGTTCAGGAACACCTCCAAAAAATACAAATTAAAAGCTCAGGCGTGGTATATGTGTGTGGTATGTGGTATATATTAAAACAAATTACTGAGAACTGAAGTAAAATAAAACATTTAATGGAATCAGAAAAACAACGACAAGAGTAAAACTACAACAAAAACTTAAATTACATGGGGAATAAAAATCAGAAACAACAAGACTATCACTATGAGAAAAAAGGATCATGTAAAAACATGTAACAAAATCATTAAGGCCATCACGAGAACACAAAGGAAAACTATGACTGAAGAAAGATTGCATAAAAAAATAAAAGTTAAAAAAATAACATTAAACACTATGATGGAAAATAAGATCATATGAATCAATATAACTGATGGAAAAGACTGACATGAGTAAAAACCATGAACCATAACCAGACATGATTAACAAAAACCCCAAACTAAGAGATCAAACTAGAAGTAAAGCTGCATAAATATAAATAAATAAACAGAACTAAACAAACAGCGTAAAAACAGAGAAAACCTGCGGCCAGGACCCGTGAATCAGGGCTGCGAGTGTGTTACAGTGACGCAGAGAAAACCTGCTCCTGCACGAGTCACACCTTCACTGAATCAACACTTTAACAACACAAACATCCAAACCCTCTTTCATAAGGAACTTTACGAGGATATTTAAGCACGAATTCAAAGTCAAAACAAGAATAAATGTTATTAGAAGTGTTAATATTATTTTTATTATTAATATTATCTAAATTTGAAGATTTATCCAACAATTAATACCAAAATGGTTCAGTTCTTTAAGATGGTGTACGCTGACCACGTGTGAACAACGATTAGCGGACTACTTTTGGCATTTCATGCAGTCAGAAGTGGTTTCATGTTAGCACAAATAGAGTAACTGCTGCTCTTTGCTCCTGAGGGCTGTGATGTCATGTTACATGAAACTTGTTCTGCAGTCCCAGCAAAACATTAGACAGACTCTTACCCAGAATGCATTGTTGTAGGCCAAACATGCATCACAAGAAGCCCGAGCTGTACAGCATCATATTAAGCTGAATGTACCTACAGTTTAGCTCTGACTTCAGTTGTTAGACTGGTGCAATATGTGAGTGGGCGGACATTAATAATGTATTGTAATATCACTTCCATTTCAGTGGCTCCACATCAATTAAGCAGACTGGGTGCTGACTTCAGCTGTTGCTCAGTCCCATCTGTGATCGCAGTTCCACCAGCACAACTCTGTATCATCCTCTCAAAAACTAGTTGCAGACTTTCAACTCTTTGTTGGTTGGTTTTCTCTTTATTTTATAGTTTAATTGGGTTTCAGTGAAGAAAAAAAACTGTGGACAGGAAGGATCTCCAGTAGGTCTGTCTTGGATCTGAAGAAGCTTCTGACTGAAGACACTCTGTTGTTGAGTTACTGTGTTGTGAAGAGGATGATGAGGGTTTTCCATTTTTTTGGAGCAACTTTTGTTGCAAAATCAGTCCCCAAAACTGAACCTGTTCTCATGCTCCTCCCCTAAAATGTCACTCTGACCTGTACATGGTGAAAATGAATGGTGAGAGTACAGCCCCCTGTGGTGCTCCTGTGCGGCTGATCACAAAAATACAACTCATCAGTCTCACAAACTGTTTGTCAGGTTAATCCAGGTGATTGTGGAGGCATCCACCTGTGTCTTCGAGAGGTTTTTTACACAGTAAAACAGGCTGAATTATGTTAAATACATTGGAGAAATGAAAGAACATGTTCCTCACAGTTCTGACTGCGTTGTCCAGATGACAGTGGGTTTGCTGGAGCAGGTGTATGATGGCGTCTTCCACTCCAACCCCATTGCGATAAGCAAACGTGGATCTTCTTTGCTTATTTAAGTGGACCAATATCTCCAGTACTTTCATAATGTGGGATGTCAGGGCAACAGGCCTGTAGTCATTAAGGACTGATGGATGAGTTGTTTTTGGTACTGGAACAAGGTAGGATGTTCTCTGTAGCACCAGATCTGCACAAGCCTTTAAAACTCTGGGTCTAACTCCATCCAGACCTGCTGCCTTGTTCCTGTTCAGTCTCTCCAGCTCCTCGCCTGACTGCTAGATACAGACAGGCGAGAGGAGAGGAGGCTGTCGGTTTTACTGGAGGAGGCTAAGCATGTTTCTGACCTGAACCCATTGAAGAACATGTTTTGGAGACTGGAGCTGTTTTAAAATGGCAGCAAGTTACATTACACCAGGTATCATCTCATCCCTTCTTTTGGATATAAACTCTATTCAAACCGAGGCCGTGCAGGAAGTCATAACTGTTAAGACATTATATGTTTATAACTTTTACACTGAAACCTGCTTTAAGACGGTACCAAATATTTATTTAAGATAAAATGAAAAAAACATGACCTCAAACAAATAAAGTTCCGAGTGACTCAAACACAGTTGTGTCTGAGTCCAATCGCTGTGTTATAATGACTAATTACATTTCAGAAAGGTTTAGTTAGATATAGAAACTGTTTAAAGATCCAACAAAAGTGAAAAAACAGCCCAAAATACCTTGACAGAACCACTAAAATCTTCTAACAAAACCCACAATCTTTACATGTTTAATAGAGCCAAACACAGAGATTTCTTACCACTTGGAAGTCCTCTGGTCTGCACTCTGTTCCGTGAAAGTGGCACGACAGCAACATGTCTTTGATATCGTGACCCGTACGGTCGTAGAATTCCCGCATGTTGAAGGGTCGCGGCTTGAAATTGTGAAAGTCTGCTTTCACCTTCAGGCTCTCCAGCACGCTCTCCTCCACGAGGTGTTTGTCCCTGATGTCATGCCTGATGCAGCAGATCCAAAACAGAGACAAACATTCAGTTCAAATGCAAATTTCATGTCCTAGAATTTAACATCTGACAAATGAATTTGTGGCAGCATCAGAGAGAATTTACAGGAAAATGATGTGAGTTTCAGGCCTCTGCACTTTTTTTTATTCACTTTGTGAGTCTTCTTCTGTGAAACTTTGCTCCACTCAACCAGAGCTAAAAGTAATGGTCTTTAATAAATCAAAAGGGACAGAAAACTGACAATAAAACTGTACATGGTGATTTTTCTGCAACATTTGCTGGCTCTCAAATAAAGGGTATTACCAGAGTGTAGCGATTTACTGAACAGTGCATAATAAAGTCCAGACACAGGCCCATAAAACCCGGTCGTCCAATCACTGTCAGCGCCCCAGCGCTCCAGGCTACGTCGTACTTCAACTCAGATCTCACTTATCTGAATCCAAGAGAAGGATGTGTTTGTTTGTGTTTGACCGGTGGCTCCTAAATTTTGTTTGACTGGGCTGCTCTGGCTGAGAGACGTTGGTTTAAATTTTAATGTGAATTCTCAAACTGAATGGCACCATCAAATCTAAATCTGACTAAATTATTAAGGTCAGGCATATGGAAACAAGAACGCAATGTTTTTTGGCAGCAGTGAACTCACCAGTAAACGTTTGTGACAGTTTTTCTGGAGGCTCAGACCTCAACACTCTGAACTGCTTGAATTTTGGCCAAGTCATATTAAAACTGAGACTTGGCATCACATTACAATGTCTGCTGTTTTAATTCAAACTCAGTGTCATAAGTTAATTGATACCTATGCTGCGGGTTCTTTTTTTTTTTGTTTTTTTTTACAAGAAACAAGTTATATTGACTTTTGACTGATGAAACATCTCTATAGAGGTTAAATCGTTTTACTTAGCAAAAACATGTAAATGTGAAAAAATAAATTGGTAATCGTAATAACTAGTTAGCCATGTTGTTTTCACAAAGTTCCAATTTTCTGTTTCATATGATAAAGTTATGCACAATTAATATATTTAATGCTGTAAACAACCTCAATTTGAAGATAAACAAAATGAGTTTTGACTGGATTTATTAGCTAATGCTAGCAGGCTACACTCTCAGAAATAGAGGTACGAGACAAGAACATTTTTGTACCTATTGGTAAATTTTTTTTAAATGTTCCCTCAAAAGTAAAATATTGGTCTTTAAAAGGTCAGAAATGTTCCTCTGAGGGTTCAAATTGATATAAAGTACAAATTTGTAGCATTTCAACTGCACCTGCAACCCTGGCCAAGGCTGGTTAATCTCAATATTAAGTTTCTTCCATCATCTTCAATATTGTAATATTATGTTTCAGAATGTTGGTTTAAAACTTCAAAACGTGGCATAATTTTACTGTTTTAGTGGAACAACTTCATAAGGTACAAAAATGGACACAAATTTGTACTTTATATCAATTTGAACCCTCAGACGGGCATTTCTGACCTTTTAAAGAACAATATTGTACTTTTAAAGGGATATTTAAAAACAGTTTACCTATAGGTACAAAAATGTTCTTGTTTCGTACCTCTATTTCTGAGAGTGTAGTCAGTTGGAATATTTTTTTTTAATAAAAGTTA
The DNA here is from genome assembly GCA_006937955.1 of Pachypanchax playfairii. NCBI lineage: Eukaryota > Metazoa > Chordata > Actinopteri > Cyprinodontiformes > Aplocheilidae > Pachypanchax > Pachypanchax playfairii. The sequence continues at coordinate 3,016,560 of SSNP01000047.1, forward strand.
AACAGAAGTGTTACATGGTGAAGTGCTACAAGTAGCTCACTCTGTTGCTAGTTTTCCCTGAGAACCCTATGACTATAACCATGTAATAAAAATGAACAACAGTATAAAAATAAACCACTGTTTGCATAAACTGTTAAATTTTGGAGATTAGAGGCTTTTTAGGATGTCAATAAAACACTTTTTAACTGGCCCTTCTGTGACTAGCTGGTAGCTGTTACTCTATTAATCCAGTCAGATAATCTGTGTTCTTAAAAACTGAGACCCTTCAAACACCTGCAACAAGTGAGATATACATTTTTTTTATAATCTCTCCACATGAAAATGCACTTCAAGAGACCTAAAATGTTGCTTTAACATTTATATTGTGTGACACACGAAGCACAAGCTTAAAGTTAGAAACGTTCATAAGTCTTAGGCAACAAGAGAAGATGTTCTGTTCTAAATTTGACAGAGCCCAACAAAGAATCTGGTGTCTATTCTTAACTAATTGTTTTAGATGTGCTTCATTGGTCAGACTGTAGTAATGTGGTCTTTCCTGAGCTGTGCAGGCACACAGCATGAAGGTTTTTCAAAATAAAACATGCTGTAATCTGTTAAAACCGGAGCCAAACCAAAATATCAGCTGGCATGAAGACACACCGATTTATTTAACATCTGGTTCCAGATCTATATCTTTAAATTGACCTATAATGTATATTATTACAGTGGGGCAAAAAAGTATTTAGTCAGCCACCAATTGTGTAAGTTCTCCCACTTAAAAAGATCAGAGAGGCCTGTAATTTTCATCATAGGTATACCTCAACTATGAGAGACAAAATGAGGAAAAAAAATCCAGAAAATCACATTGTCTGATTTTTAAAGAATTTATTTGCAAATTATGGTGGAAAATAAGTATTTGGTCACCTACAAACAAGTAAGATTTCTGGCTTTCACAGACCTGTAACTTCTTTAAGAGGCTCCTCGGTCCTCCACTCGTTACCTGTATTAATGGCACCTGTGTGAACTTGTTATCAGTATAAAAGACACCTGTCCACAACCTCAAACAGTCACGCTCCAAACTCCACTATGGCCAAGACCAAAGAGCTGTCAAAGGACACCAGAAACAAAATTGTAGACCTTCACCAGGCTGGGAAGACTGAATCTGCAATAGGTAAGCAGCTTGGTGTGAAGAAATCAACTGTGGGAGCAATTATTAGAAAATGGAAGACATACAAGACCACTGATAATCTCCCTCGATCTGGGGCTCCACGCAAGATCTCACCCCGTGGGGTCAAAATGATCACAAGAACGGTGAGCAAAAATCCCAGAACCACACGGAGGGACCTAGTGAATGACCTGCAGAGAGCTGGGACCAAAGTAACAAAGGCTACCATCAGTAACACACTACGCCGCCAGGGACTCAAATCCTGCAGTGCCAGACGTGTCCCCCTGCTGAAGCCAGGACACGTCCAGGCCCGTCTGCGGTTTGCTAGAGAGCATTTGGATGATCCAGAAGAGGATTGGGAGAACATCATATGGTCAGATGAAACCAAAATAGAACTTTTTGGTAGAAACTCAACTTGTCGTGTTTGGAGGGGAAAGAATGCTGAGTTGGATCCAAAGAACACCATACCTACTGTAAAGCATGGGGGTGGAAACATCATGCTTTGGGGCTGTTTTTCTGCAAGGGGACCAGGACGACTGATCCGTGTGAAGGAAAGAATGAATGGGGTCATGTATCGTAAGATTTTGAGTGAAAACCTCCTTCCATCAGCAAGGGCATTGAAAATGAGACGTGGCTGGGTCTTTCAGCATGACAATGATCCCAAACACATCGCCCGGGCAACGAAGGAGTGGCTTCGTAAGAAGCATTTCAAGGTCCTGGAGTGGCCTAGCCAGTCTCCAGATCTCAACCCCATAGAAAATCTCTGGAGGGAGTTGAAAGTCCGTGTTGCCCAGCGTCAGCCCCAAAACATCACTGCTCTAGAGGAGATCTGCATGGAGGAATGGGCCAAAATACCAGCAACAGTGTGTGAAAACCTTGTGAAGACTTACAGAAAACGTTTGACCTCTGTCATTGCCAACAAAGGCTATATAACAAAGTATTGAGATTAACTTTTGTTATTGACCAAATACTTATTTTCCACCATAATTTGCAAATAAATTCTTTAAAAATCAGACAATGTGATTTTCTGGATTTTTTTTCCTCATTTTGTCTCTCATAGTTGAGGTATACCTATGATGAAAATTACAGGCCTCTCTGATCTTTTTAAGTGGGAGAACTTACACAATTGGTGGCTGACTAAATACTTTTTTGCCCCACTGTATGTTGATCTTCATCTTTCAAATACATCTAAATGCATTGCAAATTTAGAATTGTACAGCTTAATATTATATATTGTTCAATGAAATAACTAGTTAACAGTTTATTTTTACCTGATGGTATTATTCCTATCAGACATTATTACATCCAGTCAGTCGTTCTTTAAGCTGAGCCAGAACAAAGGCTGGTGAGGAACTGAGTGGGGTACTGCAGAACCCAAATCCCATCCCGTATTATTTTGTGGCATTGGGAAATTTGCTTTTTATTTAACAGAGCTCACAGAAATCTAAACGCGCTGCCTGGTACTAAAAGAGAAGCTGTAAATGCTCCTGCTCTTTACCCTCGCTGTGATCTCCCACTATGCTTTTATTGAAAATGTCACCATTTTAATAGACTCACCCAAGGGCAGATTGCTGGGAGTTTGTTTTTTCCCTCTTTTTTTTTTTTATTTAAACACAACCACACATGAAAGACCTTTTTGAAACCTCTCGTCTGAAGCTTTATGAAATGGATTATTAGAACATTACGTGCATTTTCAGGGAGTGTAAGAACTAACAAAACGGCATCCTGTTTTATGAAACTGAGAACAATGAATTAGGTTTTACGTGCATCTAGATTTCACTTTTCTTTTTCTTTTTTCTTTTTTTTCTTATTCTGGTGTGAAAATAAGTTTTTGAACATAAAGAAAAGGATCTCTAAAGACTGTCTGTGTTTCACACAGGAAATTCTCAACTGACTAGAGGTTCTAACTCTTTACTGATTGGATTTTGATCAAACCTGCCAAAAAGGCACTTATGAGATAAAATCCTAAAAGTAGAAGCTGGTGGAAACAGCAGAGACTGAGCCTTCAGCGTATGAGCTACTTCATGCTACTGGACATTTCCCCAAACTGAACAGCAGAGGTGGAATTTATGCTTGAAGGTAAAACAGCTCAACTGAAAGTAACTATTCATCCTTTAAAACCTTTAAAAATATCTTAATTTGTGAAATTCTGCCCCAGATGTGAAATCTGTCAACGCGTCTGTGTCAAACTATCCAAATAGTGAGTGTTTCTTCGCAAAATGTCCCTTTATCTGAAATCTAAACTCAGATTTGACAGTTTTCGATCCTGAAACTAATTATTTTATTATTTCTTTCCCCTGTTGGCATTTGGAGAAAAATTGCACCTGGAAAAGGCGAAACATCTGAAAGCTCATGATCAAGCCTTTCACTTGATGTTTCTCTTGTTATTATTTTAAAAATTAAAAAATCTCAGATAGTTTTCTTTGTAATCAGAAGCTCTCCTCACACGCACGCTCGCGTACACACACACGATCCAGAGTCTTCAGCTGCACCAACAGAACAGCTGGAGTCTTCTGATTAGAAAGCCTTGTTCAGCCTCTCAGAGCTCGGAATGACTCAACACGGTGGAAACAGCTGAGACCAAACTGTGAGCAGCTGATTAATCTTTACATTTCAGGTCAATTCCAATAAAACAAATTAGGAGAAACTTTTAAATTAAAATTTGCCGGATGAGTCCTGGTTCCTGGAAGTGAAGCTGCTTAAAACATAATGGAACTTAACAGCTATAGTACCAGGAACTTCTAGACCTTTGGACCTAAGATTGTGGGTTCGGTTCGACCCTTTGACTGTGTTGATGTTTACCCCTGGTTGAGCAGAGCCAGCAGCTCCCCTGCGTGGTACAGGTCGTTGCGCGTGACTTGGCTGAAGCGGAATGCGTTCAGATTGCAGAAGGTCACTGCTGGGAACGTCATGACCGGGGTCGTGACCTCATCCAGTTTGGTGACGTGCGGGTACTCAAGGTAAAAGTGGATCCGATCCACGCACGCGTACAGCAAGAATGTCAGAGATCCCAGGAAAAACAGGAGCCACAGGAAGCGTTTGATGCAGAACCGCTCATACGTGAAGATATGCGAGATTCCGTGGAGGCTCGAGCTGTGCGCAAAAACTTCCAAAGGTGGAGGCTGGTCTGAGTCCATCTCCTCAGTTTCTAATTCTTTCAGATCCATTGTTAACGGGAGAAACAGGAAAGCAGCGTTAAAACTCGCTCTTGTTGACAGAACCTGCGGTCACCATCCCTCTGCACGCGGGACCGCTCCATGACCGGATGCAGCTTTGATGCCATCACGCGCGCACCCCATTAGAAAACAAAACAGAACACAATCAGAAAACAATCAAAAACCTTTGAGCGCGTCTGCAGAAAGTCAGCAGGAGCGGGATTTGTGCGCAGAAGTAATGTGCTCTGCAAAAATCCGAATCAGGACACCAAAGAGAAGGTTTATGAGCTCCGCGCGGCCAGCGTGCACGTGCTTCAGTGCAGCAACGGGAGAAGAAAGAGTTTGATCAGCTCGTGAATCGCTGCACGATTAGAAGTCCAGAGAAGCACAGATGACTCCTACAGGCAGACAGGAAGAGACCCCGCAGCGCGCGCGCGTAGAAAGAGAGAGAGAGAAACAGAGAATCCGTGTTGACATTAAAAGCTGCTCCGCTGTGAACCTCCTCTGTTTGTCCACAGGTTGGATCAGAAGACGGTGTCCTCTCTGAAGGCGCGTGGAGGAGGCTGCGGTCGGTGCTGAGTGCTGAGAGCAGCCTGTTCCTCCTCCTATGTGTGTGTGTGTGTGTGCGTGTGTGTGTGTGTGTGTGTGTGTGTGTGGGAACAGCAAATGACAGGTGAACCGCATCTCTCAGACTGAGACACACACAGAGGGTGGGGGCAGATTTATTGCAGCTTAAACAGTTTTTGTTTTTATTCTCTGAACTTTAGTGTTTATTTAGATTCTGGAGACACCACGAAGTGACATATACTGCTGAAACTGAGCGAAGTCCTCCAGCCTTGAATAGATGGAATTCTCATTTAGTAATCATAGAAACTAACTAACTAACTAACTAACTAACTAACTAACTAACTAACTAACTAACTAACTAACTAACTAACTAAATAAATAAATAAATAAATAAATAAATACTAACAGGTAATTAGAGCAAATGATCTCAATTATACACGTTTTTAAAAATAAGTATTTTAATGTGATTTCCTTAAATTTTGGTATAACAAAGAAGGATCAGGATAGTGAACTAAAAAAGACTCATTAGATGAACGCAGATTATTTAATGGCAGTTTTTCCACCCAAAAATATACTTTGGCTGCACGCAAATTGTCAGTGAAGTGTAATGATATTACATTTGATTTAATATTTAGTACAGTATTACATTTAATGGACACAGGTGTACGTGTGTGTATGTGGACTCAAAGCGCTCGCTGAGATTCACGTTATGCACATAAATGGAATTTTATTTTATGGTAGGCTATGGAGCTCATAGTGTAAAAACCCAACGTCCCCCCCCAAAAAAAAAAAAACACAGCGAAGTAAATAAATGCTGGACAATAATAATAATCACCATCATTATCATCATTGATGATGGATGGATGTGGACGTTTCTGACTGCTGTCCTTGGTGCTGATGGCTATTTTTCGTGTTGCAGTTACTCTCCAGACCTGCAGGGGGCAGCCGAGCGCAGAGCTGCTTCACTTCACCAGCAGAAGAACGGACATGTGCGCGGCAGCGCGGCAGTGAACAAAAAACATGGCGGTCCCCGTCCGCGTAACTCGTCTCTGTCGCTTGGCAGGACGGGCTGTGGCCTCCTTGTCAGCGAGACACAAGCGGACTGTCAACCTGTCAGCGAGGACATGTTTTATATCCACATCGACTGACAACCGTGAGTTCCAGTTTCTTACAGTGAAATCATGTTAATTTGAGATTCTTCCTCTCAGAGGTCAGTGAGGAGGCAACTGAGCGCGTGCTCGTTTGTCTTATTTGTAAACAAAACGTAAGATTAAAGAACTATTATTAATGCTTTCTGTATCAAACTACAAATGTTATGTATAAAACTACAGGACCTGTGAACATCCTGTCTGATACCCCTTTCAGCGGTTTGTAAATGTAAAAAAAAAATAAAAATAAACTCAGATTTTTTCATCATGAAATGAAAAATAATGGTACTTAATACTTTTAATTTCTAAAATCCGTTGAAGGTTGAAGATGAGATCTTTGTAAGCAAATTACGTTAATTTTCAAACATCTGGATCACAGTCTGATAAGTCGATGAAGAACAGAATAGTTGAAGTTCATTTCTACTGAAATAAATTTCAACTGAAAATGTTCTGTTCCGCGTTTTTTCTAGATAGTAAGTAGACGTATTTCAAGTGTTTGATGCATGTGTTTTATATACTGTAACATTTGGCAATAAAATGGCGATAAAAACAGCTGTGTGTGTGTGTGTGTGTGTGTGTGTGTGTGTGTGTGTGTGTGTGTGTGTGTGGGGGGGGGGGTTGTATTTCTGACCTCCTGGGGACCCGTTTCCTGACTTTTACTATCTTTCTGGGGTCCGAGGGTTCTTGTGGGGACCGAAGCCTGGTCCCCATGAGGGGGACTCCCCTTTTTAGGGTTAGGGGTTAGGTTTATAGGTATGGTGTGAATAGAGTTTTAGTTAGTCTTAGGGTTAGTTATAGATCAGTAATGGTTAAGGTTAGTAAAAGGGTTTGGGTTAGGTATAAATCTAGTTACTAAAATCAATGGAAGTCAGGTCCCCATAAGGATACCAAAACACACTTGTGTGTGTGTGTGTGTGTGTGTGTGTGTGTGTGTGTGTGCTTGCGTGTGGTCGTCAGTAAATCTTTTTTCGGTTAATACTGAATCAGTCGGTGGTTATAATGTCCTCAGTATTTAGATCATAAATAATTAAGATACAAACAAAATTAATTGTAAATAAACATCAAATCAAAAGTTCTTCTGCTTTGTGATGTTTTTCTTTAGACCTTCAGTTCCGACTTGACGAGCGCACGGCTCACAGCAGCCTGGATCTCTTCAAGAAAGACACGGGCATCATCTACCGCATGCTGGGCCTGGATCCCACACAAGTCCAGGACAACCCTGAGCGCTTTAAAGAATGGGCCGTCGTGTTCGGTGACACAAAGGTCAGCAGCGGACAACACTACTGGGAGGTCACGGTTAAAAAGTCCCAAGAGTTTCGTCTGGGCGTGGCAGAGGCGCTGATGTCCAGAGACGAATGCGTCGGCACCAACAGCTCGTCCTGGGTGTTCGGCTACGCTCAGAGGAAGTGGTTTGCCATGACCAACAGTAAAATGGTTCCGGTGACACTGGTGGGAAAGCCGGACCGGGTGGGGATCCTGCTGGACTTTGAAGCGGGCCTCCTGGGACTGGTGGACGTCGAGAATCCCCGGATCATTCACGCTCTCAGGGCTCAGTTCAGAGCTCCTCTCTGCCCCGCCTTCGGACTTTGGGACGGGGAACTTCTCACACACTCAGGACTGGAGGAGCCTGCGGGCCTGAAGTGACCCAGTAGAAGCAGAGAGGATCACATCGACCTGATGGGTCAGTCGACTCGGGCAACACTTATCAGTATCATAAAGAACCACGCAGGGAAAAAAAGCAATAAATTAAATGAAAATCATGAAAAACTTCTCTAAACATGACGAATAACTTCTGTTCCAGTTTATCATCAATAAGTACATCAAGTCTGTTGGAACAGAGACACTGTGTGTGTGTGTGTGTGTGTGTGTGTGTGTGCTGCATTTATTACCTCAAACTAAAATAATCTGTGTGTTTGAGTTTGGGAGGAACATCAGCTTCTTTTACACTGATCATCATCATCTTGTTTCTTGTTATTAGAAACTGAAAATCAGCTCAAACTCTTGAGCATCTTGTATGTTGTTTAATAAAATACTGAAACGTTTCCACATTTTTTTATTATTTACAGCAGAATATTTACAGTTTGTACAGACAGAATCATTAGTGCAAAATTAATCAAAAACAACCAAATGTTTTGATTAAACTTTGGAATATTATGTTTTTTATCACTAGTTAGTTGCAAAAAAAAATAAAATTTTTTATTTATCTTAAAAAAAAATTCCCATTTAAAGTTTAAATGATAAAAATTTTGGTTTTCTGTATAACAGCCAGATTATTTTTTAACATACTGGCTCCAATTTTTAATACTATTACATCCCAAAGATAGAAAAAACACAAAGGAGGGCAGTAACTCATGCACGTGATGAAAACGGGGATTTTAAAGTGCACGTTCACACATGAACAAACAATCCTCCAGATCTATTTTAATTACATTCTATTTAATCAAGGTAGAATAACATAAAACATCACTGGGAATATCGGAATTCCACTGAAAACCTGAATAAAATAAACATGTTTTAAGATAAATACCACCTTTTTCTATATATTTACATTTTTAGTCATAAGCAGCATCAGTATTTCTAAACAAACAAACCTGTCAATATGAATAAGTATCAACAATTTATTGCTTATTGAGTTGCTTTATAACAAATCCTTTGTTTTATATGGAGTTAGAACTGGGACTTTAGTTTTGTACTTGTAATTTTTGGTTTTGTACTCAAAACCTGTAACTTATATTTTAAATATGTGTGCAAGTGACAGAACTGAGTTCCGTGTGCAGAAATAAATCACAAGTAAAAAACTAAAGTCCCAATTCTACTGTTTTTAGCTCCATAGTTTTTTTTTTAGCTTTTTAACAAATTGCACTTTTTTTTCAAACATCTAAAGACGACATCTTATGCGTCATTGTTGTTAGTTGACACCTGAGATGTGTAACAAGCTTTAGTTTCACTCCAGCACCTGTGACAGACTCAAAGCTTTCACCTGTTAGCGTTACAGCTGAGTTAATGGGTTGTACATCACCTCAGATTAACGGTTCAGATTAAAACCTTAAACAAACTGGTACATAAATATATCTCCCTGCTGTTTAATCATGTTTAAGCCCTTTTTAGTCGGAGATGATTCACATTCTGGCCAGTTTCATGTGAGTCATCAGTACAACCTTGATGCACCAAAAACACGTCAAATAAAACTCGCCAGTATCAGTTTCTCTGTTTTCAGAGGGAAATGCGAAGACTTTGACAATTTACACAATAACTGTTTTTATTTGTTAATTTTCTTGTAGCTGTTTCTGTTAATGGTGCATTCAATGAAAATCTGATTTTTCAGATTTCTTGTTTGGGATTTTAAATACCGGTCAAAGAACAGAATTACAGGATTGTGGGTTTATTTTAGTGGTGACGTCTTGTAGTGGGTAAAATGTTCAGAGACTCAGATATATGCACAGGAAAAAAAGAACATTTTCATAAGTTTGTAAAGAAAAACTTGAATTAGTTCCCTTTCATTCCCTTCAGATGTGCAGTAAAATATATGTATATCAAACCCTCATGATCCCGTGAGTGTTACAGAGTGCTTTGCAGTGTGTCCAGTGGGCTCTTCTGCTGTGCGTTGCTCGCTGAGGCCGTGTACACACCCTGGTACTTCTGCAGGACTGAAACAACCGCCTCATGGCCAAACTGTATGGCGTCATCCAGGGGCGTGTTTCCCCACCTGACAGGCAGAGTGAAATGGAGATGAAGTGACTGTATTTCGTATCAAACAAGTTCACATCTGGATTCCTACCTGTCTTTGATGTGAGGGTTGACTTTGCAAATTTCAGTCAGGAAGATTACAGCTTCCTGGTGGCCTGAAAACAAAGAGCAGAGCAGAAATCCATAATATAAACGCCATGTTTCATCGATTCTTTTATAAATGTCAAACACAACTTTATTGGAGACCGTGTGAACTAATGATGAGAAGTGTCACCTTCTGCTGCAGCGATGTGAAGCGCCGTGCGAGAGTCATAATCCCTCTGCTCCATGTCCACTCCTGAAAGGGCAAACCTAATGGAAGGGGGGGGGGGGGGGGGGGGGGGGGGGGGGGGGGGGGGGGGGGGTTGGTAGAGAGAATGCATTTTAAATATATGTGTTTTGATAACTGATGCAGAGTGTCTGATGGTGAGATTGATAATGTCTGATCATCTGTTAAAAGCAAGAGAATATTAGCTTAGCATCGAGTCCAAAAACAAGAAGCAGCAGCTAACGTGACATAGTTACATGTCTCCATTAAAACAGAAAAAAATGACTGAGCTTTAGCAAATGTTGTTTAATTCATGAGAATTATTTTATAGCTATGATGACATTAAGTTAAACGGTCTGTTTACCAAAATATGAAATTGTTTCAGTTTCCATGAAGTAAAAAGACCCACCTCCTCAAAGCAGAAACGTTTCCGCTGTACGCTGCAAACATCAGGTTTATCACAGACTTGTTCTAAAGATGAAATGAAAATATAAACAGAAGTTTTATCTCTAAAAACTAACACAGAAATTTCTTCAGCATCTACATTCGTTGCTCTGAACTCACTGGATCATCATCCGATCGTCTCCTGGGGTCGTGTTTCTTGGTAAAGTGTCTCAAGTTGTCATAATTGTGGAAGTTGAAATAAGATACAAGCTCCTATTGGACCAAATGTTGAAGAACAAATGATAGAATTCAGATAAAAATAATATCTATCATGTAGAGAAAGTTGGAGAAACAACTCTGTACCTGACAGAAGTGAATACCACGAACGCTGTTTCCAAGCCGATCTAATGGAGGCGACCAACACAACATACCCATGACGTTGGGAACCACCAGCAACACTGCACCTGAAACCCCAGATTTTGCTGGCAGACCCACCTAAAAAGTAGAACCAGAAGTAAAAGACCTGAAATTAGGATCTTCTGACCTGAAGCCAACAGTGTCTAAATGAAAATAAAGTCACTCACATGGAAAGCAAACTGCCCAGAGAAGTCATACATCCCACAGGAATGCATGAGACTCAGCGTGTTTCGGACTGCTTCAGCACTTAGAACTCGGTCACCTGTGATTGGACAAATGCCTCCATTGGCCAGTGTTGCAGCCATGACACTTCCTGATTCACAGGTGACCTCGATGGAGCACAGCTGGAGTGGAGAAAAAATAATAGAGCCATTTAAAAGTGTTCAAATATTTTTCTACAACAGTTTATTAGTCATGATCATGTTTGACTTGTTGTCCTGAGAAGATCGATAGAAATGAAATACAAATAAACACAAACAAAAATCCTAATAGCATATTAGTTCATTATAACTGATGTAAAAGGTAAAACCAATACAATAAATAAATAATATACTACTTATATCCGTATGATTTTAAGCTGTTCATGTCATTCAGACAGTGATATTCAGGGTTTAAACTCTGACATTAAACCAAAGTAATTAAATAACGTATTTTAATACCCTTGAAATTGGAGTACATGGACGTATGACAGTGAAAAGTTTTGTGATTAAGTAACCAAGAGGTGAAGAAACACCCAGACTGGTTACCTGAAAGTAGAAGTCAAGAGCTGCGATCATATCTGCATGTTCAGGAAAGCACTGCAAGAAAAACAATCTGAGTCAGCGCATGGTAAACCTGAAACCTCCTCATGAGACGACACAGAACAACCCACATACCTTCTTCTCCTTGAGATAATAACCAATTGCATAATTTCTGTCACCGGTCTCCCTCTCTGACTGGAAACTGCAGGAAGAAAAACGTTTTTTTAAAAAAACTGCATTTCATAAAAATAAATTCATGAATAAATATGAGGATGGTTGCTTTGCATTTCTCACGTTGCGTTGCTAAATCCCACAAACTCTGTACCGGCCATACTTTTCAAGAACTCCATCACCTGTAGCGACATCATTTGAGACTGTTTAGAGATCAAATAACAAAAAAAACAGACAAGAACAAATCCAAATATAAAGAGTATACTTACAAAGTCAAACCGCTCAGCTTTATTTGAATGAGGCTGTCAAAGGAGAAGAAATCAAAAATCATGTTGTTAAACCTATACGAGACATGAAGGATGCATGAGACCCTACAGATGGCAGTGTTTGAGTACTTTAAGACACTTTTAAGTGTGTGATGTTTACACGTGGTCCCTGAGCGTGTCAGTCCATGTGGAGATGTGCTCAGTGTTGCTCCGGGACTGTTTATGGCTGTACTCGAATTTCATGTACCCGTAAAGGATCCTTACCAAGTCATGCAGCAACTAAAAAGGAACAGCACTCACTTTCATATTTAATGACTCCACCTAAAGGATAATATCAGCTATTACTGCAGGTTGAAAAGAGGACTTACATCTTTATGGCTTTCCAGACGGTTTCACCTCTGTGTTCTCCCTCAAGTACAAACTAGTTTTAAACAACACATTTAGGTTATAGAAATAAAACAGAGCTTTCCAAAACTTTGTCCTTTTTATTTTATTTTATTTTATTTTATTTTATTTTATTTTATTTTATTTTATTTTATTTTATTTTATTTTATTTTATTTTATTTTATTTTATTTTATTTTATTTTATTTTATTTTATTTTATTTTATTTTATTTTATTTTATTTTGAACCTTTAGCTTCAGAGTACCTGACCTTCCACAGGTTAAATACAAACTACAAGCTGTTTGTTCAAACATTGTCTCCCCCTCTGCGTACTTGCAGAATCAAGCTGGAATCCACACCCTCTAATCTGGCAGTTGTAATTGGCCCAGAGCACCCCCCCCTTCCCCCCCCCCCACTGAAAGACCAAACAGGGTCTGTCTCTTGCTGCTAAACTGGACCCACATTTGATAAGAAGACCTTCTCTTGTGATATGTAGAAATGCAACATCACACACTGATGAGGAGTCATAGTCCAGCCATTACAGGGACACTGTGCCCCACCAGTTTGGTATTATATAGATCAGAACTAAAAATAAGTGAAGCTCTGCCTTGATTATTAAGACAAATTGTATACAGAGTTATTTCGGAGTCATTTTCTGTGCAGAAAATAAAACGACAAAATGTCAGAGAAAAGCTCTCTGACTTCTTTCTAGGATAATATCCAGTCATATCTTTATTTGGGCCTCCTGAGCCACTGTTAGGAAGCTGCTCAGTGGTGCAGTTGATTTGCAGCATAAAGGTTCAGGGTTTGAAACCATGTCAGGATCTTTATGTGTGGAGTTTGAATGTTCTGTGTGGATTTTCTCCTCCCACATACTAAAAATATACATTAATTGACCAAATTCTAAAATTCAAACATGCGTTTTATGACACCAACATCATAACAGCTGATTACTCGTTTTATTTTACCTTAATCAAAGAGCTGATGACGATAGCGCCAGCGTTCACCATGGGGTTGTGTGGTTTGTCTGTATAAAATGAAAAACATGGGGTCACTGCTTTGCGTCATAACACAAATCAAACAATAATAAACTTGTGATTGCACGGAGCATGTTTACTATGGAGGACTTGTGTGTACCATTAGCCAATAATGCAAACAGTAGTTTATAGCTACAAAGGTAATCTGGCTCTGTTTCTGCAAAAAAAAAAAAAAAAAAAAAGGATTTCTACTAAAATATGACCTTTTATAAAATTTCAGAATAATAGAGTTTGTTCAAATAAAACTCAGTTACGATTTTAACAAAAAGAAATAACTCAGATTATTTTAAGCAGTGCTCGTGGTAGTGCACTTTTCTCAGGGGTCAGCTGAGGTCACAAGGCACCATACTGCTCTTTAATTACATCATCTCTCTTCTTCTCTGTTCTACTGCCAGAAATAAACGGACTCCAGATTTCACAGTAATTCACATGGACTGAAGTGAGTGAGGACAGTGTGAGACAGACTGCTGGACAACTTCACCTGTCCAACAACTGACATCTGAGCAGCTGCTTCGCAGACAAACACAGAGTGACATGAAAACAACTGACGTCTCAGTTCTATTCTGATCACGTCAGTAATTGCGCAGCTTGTTTTTACATCGATTAAATAAATCTCTTGCCTTCCTCATTTAGTGACAGTTTGTTGAACTTGAATCCACTGGGCTCCTTTCCCACAAAGCGGTGAACGTGTTCACTACCGAGCTCGTGCACAGCGATGGCGTACTCCAGAGGCTTCACACACGACTGCAGGCAGAAGGGAGTCTTGGTGTCACCCACAGAGTATCTGTACACAATCAGGTGGTATCAGAAAAGTACGTTCAAATGAGACCATTTGGTACAGCACTGCAATTTGTTGCTCACCTCTGTCCATCAATCGTGCACAGAGACACGCCCCAGAGCTCAGGGCTGAACTTAGCCAGCTGAGGAATGTAATCAGCGACCTGTTAAAGACATGAAACACACCTGAGTGTGCTGCTGTGTGTGTGCAGACAGCGACGCTGTGCCTTACTTACACATCCACCCTCTTGCTGATGTGCGATCTCATACATCTGATTAATCTGGTGGGTAAACTTCTCAAAGTCTGGGATGATGAATTTTTTTCTGAAAGCTTTAGTCAGCAGCATGATGTTGTTGCCGACGCACCTTCAAAATAAAAGTAGAATACTTTTAAAAAAGGTTTTCAAAGACATGACACTACAAGGATGTGGTTTCCAAGTAGGTTAAAAAAAAAGGCTATTATATTTTTTTCTTGGTTCTCGCTTCTTATCTGAGAAATGTCGTCAATTTTAAATGAAAAGTGCAGTTTTCAGCTTTTAAGCTGTAATAAATGAACTGGTTTGTAGATCGACCCGTTCTTCTTTCTCTTCTGTCTTTGTCAAACTACACAGAACAAAAATATAAACGCAACACTTTTGTTTGTGCTCCTATTTTTTATGAGATGAACTCAAAGATCTTAAACACTTTCCACATATGTAAAATAATTGCACAAGGGGGGTCTGGGACTCAGAAAACCAGTCAGTGTCTGATGTGACCACCATTTACCTCATGAAGACCCCCCAATAAAACAAAACTGAACATTTTAAAGTGGTCTTTTATTATGGCGAGTGTAAGACACATCTGTGAGGTGGGATGGATTATCTCTGCTCACTATTACAGACAGATTTTTAAACAATTTTTGAGATAGATGGTTATTTTGTTTTTATGGAAAGTGTTTTAGATCTTCGAGTTCATCTCGTAAAAAATGGGAGCAAAAGCAAAAGTGTTGCGTTTATATTTTTGTTCAGTGTATTTTACATGTGTGATGTTTTAGTCACACGCCTGAATGTGAAGCTGCCAGGGGAGGAGATTCAGAGCTGGATTGTAGGAAAACTTTCCTTCTCTGTTTAAAGACAAAGATGGCTTCTTTTAATCCTCTCTCAAACCTTCTTGACTGATCTCATATAGAAGAAACCAAACAGCACAGGAGAGTCAACTCCTCAGGTCCAGACTCTGAGAGGACTGAGCTGCTACAATCCTTTACAAGTAAAACAGGTTTGACCTCTGAGGGACAACAGAATCATTATCTGGTGACTTCAAGTTTTTCGGCTATACATAATATCCTTAGAAGGACCCAGAATACTGAGAATGGTAACATGAACTCTTATCCTGTTTATCTGCAACAGACTATAAACATTTGCTCGGCAGCTCCTTTTTATATACAAATATGAAGACGGTTGATAAATGAACTGTTTGCATATATTTTAAGGAGGCTTCTCTTCACTGGGATGTCCAAACAGTTATTATAGATCTTCATAGCTACAACAGGTCAGCTATGCTGCGTGATCTCAGGGACTTGTAATGGTACATCCTGTCACAGCCGGTCTGAACTAAAATATCTGGCCAGCAGCCCTCAGTAATCCAAGGCAATGCAAGCGTGTGGAGTTTGAGACATAAGGAAAAGAGAGTGGTGAGAGCTTGCATTATTTATGTGGCTCAATTCCTAAAAATAATAGAAGATAGTTCTCCCTGTTTCCAGCAACACAGTCACGGTGATACTTGAAGGTCTTCTAGAATACAAAACCTCATAATTTAAAGAAATAAGATTCAAAACTAAAACACGGCTGATTTATTTCGACGGCGATGACAGTGTTGTGCTGCTTCAGAACGGAGGATAATCTGAGTGATTTACACGTCAGTTAGGTAATTATACCATTAGGACAGCAGGGAGCTTTTAGCTCTGTGGAGCCTTCTGATGTAACTGTCACACTACAGAGCTCAACCAGAATGATGCCCTTTCATTAGCAGCCCCTGAGACCCCTCTGTCTTCCTCTAACCTCCAATGCTTCTGCTGGCACGCATGCTTGCACATGAATATGCTTCATAGCAGCTGTCAGCCATAAAACGCCCGTGTCTGACAGTTTGTTGGACTCAAATAGTGCTGACCACAAATCACCTCCCTTACGTAACAAAAAAAGCAGCATCTCTTGGCCTAAACTAACCTGACTTCCTGCAAACGCTCATCCTTTTACATACACAGGACCTTCGTTTAAATGTCTGGTTTTTCCTCACCTTCTGAAGAGCTTCTTGTCCATCATGACTGGTCCAGTGGAGTCATGTGTGGACTGTCTCATCTGATAGACACAGTCACGCAGACGAGGGTCAGACGTTAACAGGCCTGTTCTCCTCAAAGCCTGAACAGAGAAGAAAGGAGATGTTTGAACTTCTATTAATGGAGTCAAAACCTTAATGACAGGAATCTGAGACGTTTGTATGCGAAGGGAACATTTCACATGCGCCTACAAGGAAGTGAGAAGGGCAAAGACCAGATCTCTGCCACCTTCCTCACACTCCTGGCAACACAGGAAGAAGCACGTGTGTCTATTTTTGGGACACCATGTGCTCAACCTTCCTGACCAGAGAAGCTCGGGTGTGGTTTTTTTTGTTTTTTTTTGTATTATTATCCCAGCACTCATTACATTTGATAAATGCTTCAAAGAGCAAACAGACCAAACAAATGTCCGCGAGCCTCGTGTTGCAGTAATTTAATGTGTTTGTGATGTTTAGCTTCAGGGCAGCACAGTGTGTTTGGAGTTATATCTTCACCGTGAGTGTGTGAGCGGGATTTCAGCTTTGGTTTTAGGGGGTGTTTTAAATTCACAACTAAAAACTGTATCTGATGTTTATGCATGTAAATGCCAGACTCAATTTTTGTTGTTGTTTTTGCTTTAATAAGCAAACTAAATTATTTGTGTTATGATGCTTACATTATTAAAACTGTTAACGTTATTATTTAAGTATAAAGACTACTGTGCTGCACATTCACCACTTTGGTCGCTTGTGCAAACACATCCAGTCATGTGTGGTGTAACGAGCTGCCACCTGTGTTGACACATGTCTCCTGAATGCGGGTCTTGTTTTTACAATGACTGAGTTGTCATGGACACAAAGTTCAGCAGATAAATCCATTTTTTATCAGAAACTGTCTAAAAAGTGACAGCAGCATTAATCTGTATGTTTATTGATTGTTTTTCTTCCACTGAATGTAAAAGTGAACAAACGTTTCATCTTCACCCTCCATGTTTCCTTGTGTCTGTTTATATGTTTGTTCAACGTCCCAGAAACGACTGGACACACACAACATCTTCATTATATCTCCAAACACCAAAAAAGTGACGATTGCAGTAGCAGTTGGGAGTTTATCACAGCATAGATTCAGAGCATTAAATAATCCTATGAGATCCCGCCATCAGGAAGGAAAACACGACCACGTTGTTAAGATTTCAGTCCATGAAAGTCAGCAGGTGATGCTCATTTTTAACTGAGTCATAAAACCCTCTAAACACTCTGCATCAGGTAAATGTGTCTTTTATAGTCACATCTGCCTGTAAGTATAAAAGTTTAATGATTGCTGTGATCAAATGGAGAGAAAAATCATGTTATAAAATGAGTTTAACTCTCTGATGTAACTGCTGAGTCTGCAGCTGCACACTGTGTTTATTTAGACACATTATATAAAACTGCTTTTGACTGAGATGCTGCAGTCAGCTGGAGATGTTCACCGAGGTTGATTTGACAAAAGTCTGAGGTGTTTCTCAGAAGAACAACAAGGCTGAGAGTTTGTTTGTGTTCACAAAACAGGAAGTTTGAATGTGACTCACAGAGATGAACTGAGACAGGGGGATTAGCTCCTTTCCATCAGAAATGGTGTAAAACAGTAAATCCTCCATACTGGACATCAAGCGGCTTCTGTCAAAACAAACAAGAAACAAAATATCCTGTGAACTTAAAACTGGATGAAGTCCAATGTGTTGAGTTAAAACTGTGAGCAGCGTCTCAAGGTTTATGTCAACATCAGGGTCAGCAGAGAAAATAAAGGCACAAAGACCCTCACGTGATAATAAATCAATTTAAACACATTTAGTAACAATATATTAATGCATGTGTATTTTATTTGTTTGAAATGTTCTGTATATGTTTCAGAAAGTATCGAAAGTCTTCATAAAGACAATAAAATCCTCTTTTAAACCCTTTAAAACGTTTCTCCTTGTTGCTGAAACAGATCTGACAGGATTCTAATATCAGACGAAACACTGTGGACATGCATTTAGTTTATATATTAATATATATATATATATTAATATATATATATATATATATATATATATATATATATATATATATATATATATATATATATATATTCATCCATAACATGAGAAACTGCTGTTTGTTAGGGCTTCAGGAATAAATCAGATTCTTCTTTATTGATTAAGAAGATTATTAGTCCTGTGTGAGATAACAGACTATAATAAACTTCATTCACTCCACTGAGTCATTCTCAGCTGATTGGATCATTCTGTCCTTGTTTGTTTCATATTCATCCAGATGTTTTCAGCCGATAACTGGTGTGAAACATCATAAAGGTACAATGTACAACATGTGGATCAGACTTTGTCTTGTTGAAATGAACATTCCTTCTAAAAGCTGCTGTATAACAGAACACACACGCTGTTATCAGTGGAGATAATTCAGCTTTCATGAGACCTTCACAGCTGAGCTCATGACACACTGCCCCTCTTCGTCACATCACAGGGCCCGCGCTGACAAGCCCGATCGGCTCTTTCTTTTCAGGGCCGGTGGTTCTAAAAGAATGTCTCGTTTACAGATCTCAGAACAGTTTGCTGCTTCATCTCAAACCATTTTAAAGAAGCTTGAGCAGGGAAGAGTTTCAGGACCTTGTTTAAAGTTTTTCAGAATATATTTAACATCAAGAAAACAAACTTTGTGTTTATGTTTAACATGTTTGCAAGTCTTCGTGATGAACTGCCTCTTTTTTCAGATCTTCTCTCTTTTTTTACTACCTCAGGTTAAAACTTTGTGTTGTTTTTAAATTGTGGGACTTATTTTCCATCTTGCCTTTATTTCTTAACTTTGAAAAGTCCAGCCTCAATAATGAACCAGGTGCCAAGGCATGGCTCAAATATTTTAGCCTTCTTCTCAGTCCAGAAGGAAGATAATGACAACTTTTGTTGTTAGGGGAATACTAGTAAATTATGAATTAGTTACTATTTTTGAAGAAAAGTTACTTCTACAGCATGTTGTGACCTACTTTGAATGTCCTTGGTCCTCATCAGTGGCCTTTTGATGATGAACGGCTCTGTGGGTGTGGGATGATGCTGCCCAGCTGGATAAAAGAACATGCTGCTGACTCCTGGACATGTCAGATCCAACTCTGGCAGCGAGAGCTGTATTTTTAAACAGCTGTAAAATCCCCGGGTTGAGTGTCCTCAGACTTTTCAGGCAATGCATTGTGATAATCAGGGCTTGTTCTTTAACCACTGCAGGATTTCCTGTCTCTCTGTTTCACTCTCCAGCTGCTGATCCTTAGAGATAGATGTAACTTGTTGATCCTGGCGGCTTTAAAAGCAGCTGGTGACTCGCCGTGTGGATCATGTACAGTACAAACTGTCACTCAGGGGCGGAGCTGTGACTCAAACTGGACCGAGGGTTCAATAACCAGCAGCTACTGAACATGAAGCCGTGTTTGATCTTCACTCTATGACTGCTGCCACTGTTTCAGCTGCAGTTACTGATCACATATAGGGAAAATAAAGATACTTCAATACTAGTACACTAATAAAAAGGGGGAATGGGATTGTGAATTTGAAATGTATATATTTTACAAAGCTAACGTGAGTTTTTTTTTGTTTGTTTGTTTCTTGCTTTAACAAGACAAAATCTTAAACACTTAAAATATTCTGGTTGTAAGAGGTAACTGCATTTTTCATGTTGAAATAATATGTTCGGGTCATGTTTGGGAGTAAACTCCGCCCACAGAGGAGTGGTTTGTACACTCCAAAAAGTGAATCAGGGCAGTTGTTGATTTCACATAGTCAGTTCATTTTCAAATAACATAAAACAGATGTTGTTGGTTTAAAAGATTTTTTTAAAGTAAACTTGATGTAGTTGTGTCTCACGTTCCTCTCTACATACTAAATATGTTTTCTATGAACAAAAATTATTTAAGCTGTATCACCAGGAGACTTTTCTAACCAAACGGTGGCATTAATAAGATCCAGCTAACTAAAGGATTGATCGATTCCTGGTGCCAGCAGGCTGCGTGTTAAAGTTTCCTTGGGCAAGTTACTGAACCCACAACTACCCCAGAGTACCAGAGCTACCGAGTCCTGGCAGAGGCTACGTGTCGAAGTACACCATATATATATATATACAGTATATATATATATATATATATATATATATATATATATATGAAAATGTCATGTTCATTAAACTTAACTCTGTTTTGTGGAACCATACATCCTTTTTGTTAAAGTCAGAAGCACAGACTTTTTTTTTTCAGTGTACAAAGTCTTCAGTTGAATCAGCTGTTACAGATATTCATTTTTAATTAAGCAAATTATAATTTTATTATCACAGTTTGCAGCACTGTTTTTACTGAAGCTGTTATTTCACATTTAATTTGACTAGCACAAGGTTCTGTTGGTTCTACTGTTAGAACAGCACGGATAGTTATAACAGGGAACAAAAATGTTCTCATTTATATCCTGTAACGCTGTAAAAAAACATTATTCTCTCTATTGTACCATCATTTGGCGGGTCAGTTGATAAAACAATGGGAGATATATTTACATTTTAACTGGTAGTTTATTTGTTTTTTTCTAATTAGTCAGTAACTTTAACCACCAGCTGCTGCACGTGAACACTCTGGGATGTTTTAGTTTTATAATAAAGAGTTATTTCTACTGCAGTGAGACGGTGACACCTGATGGTGAAGCTGTTTCACTGATTCTCATTTTGTTGTCCTCTAGGTGGCGCACCCTCCCCTCTGGTGGGACTTTTTAATGTTTTTTTTTTTTTTTTGTTTTCCAGAGGACACATCAGACTCTCATGTCTGAGATTCTTCCTCTTCACAGCATGACTCTTTCCTTTTGGTTGTACAAACACTGTTTTGTATGAATTATATATATTTTTACCTTTGATCTCAGCTGCTTTGTGAGAAACTCAGTGAAATGCAACAACACCTTTAACTTTAACTAAGATTCCACCAGACTTTTGTTGAATTTGTGAAAAGGTTTCTAATCCAGCTGATTTATTTGTTTCATTCAGGTTTTTAGTCACAGTGGTTCCTTTATTTATTTGAAGGAAATTGTTTTGTCTTTGTGTTTTTATATTCTGTCTTCTGTTTTTGTTTGTTTGTTTACGTGTTGGATGTTAAAATGTTGGTTTGGTTTCAACCTTCCTGATTCCAGCCTGACACACACATGTTCACCTCTAACAGCTCACACACTGCACACACACACACAGTCTGTCTTGTTGCTGCAGACGGTGCAGTATCACGTCCCCAGCAGGCTTTTGAAGGTGGCATGATATTATCTTCACTACCAAATAAACAAAAGCCTCTCACGGCTCTGGTCTGCGTTGGGTTGCATGCTAACCCTCGGCCTCAGCCGGTTGAAGCGTCTCTGTTTTCAAAAGAAAATGTTTTTCATTCCTCGGCCAATGAATGCCATCTTTGTCCCTTCAGCCTCCATCTTGTGTGAGAATGCCCCCCCACCCCACCCCACCCCTCCTCCCACCTTGCTGCACTCACCAGGCCTGTACAAACTTAACCTCTTCCCCCCTCCACCTCACACAGGAAAAGAAACATACCGAGTCTGACGCTTTGATTCAGGATCTGCACCCTGGAGGTCTGAGTAAAACCTCGGCTGAGACGTTTCCTCTAAGATGAGAATAAAATATCACGTACAGAGATCTTAAAACTTCACAAGAGCTGAACGGGATGGAAGCTTGATGTTCAAAATCCTTTCAGAGCATCAAGACGGTGTGATGTTATTTATTTAGTTATTAATCTAGAAGTCCATCCATCCGTCCATCCATCCATCCATCCGTCCATCCATCCATCCATCCGTCCATCCATCCATCCATCCATCCATCCGTCCATCCGTCCATCCATCCATCCGTCCATCCATCCATCCGTCCATCCATCCATCCGTCCATCCGTCCGTCCATCCATCCATCCATCCGTCCGTCCGTCCGTCCATCCATCCATCCATCCATCCATCCATCCATCCATCCATCCATCCATCCATCCATCCATCC
>SSNP01000047.1:3039437-3099070 GCA_006937955.1 Pachypanchax playfairii
TTTTTACCTAGTTTACAGGTTGAGACTGAGGTTGAAGGAGTGGTGTTGAGTCCTGCTCCTCCACCGCTGCTGTCCTGCGTGCTTTCTATATTTCCCAGCTCTAAAACATCAGAATTTTATGTATGGCTGATTATCAAGCTCCTGAAGAACTTGAGGACAGACCGAAGAGGTAATTTCACCAGTTATAGAGTGTGTTGGAGCAGAACAGCATCTAAAAAATGGCAAAAAGTGGCCCTTGAGGACCAGGATTGGACACCAAGCATAACAATTAAACACACTGCAACAAATCAGAGCATATTCCTTAAATCTGCTGCTTTGAAACATTCTGTCACAGAAACAAATGAGCATCCAGATCTGAGTGACAACAGGAGACGAGGAGTAGAGATTAAGGTCACTTTTGTTTCCAGGTGTACAGCAAACATCACGACCTTTAGGGGTCGCTAGTGCGCCTGTTGATATCTAGTTTATACATAAAAGAATATTTTTATTTTAAAAACAAGCACAATCATTCATCTTCTTCTACACATTATTTCATGCATTTGCTCCTGACACCTGCACATTTCTCAGCATATTTCATCTCACAGGTTAGTTTCTACTTTCCTCCAGGTAGCTGCTGGTCGCCCTCCCATCACCAACTCTAATACGATCACTGTGTGGAAACCTGGACACCCTGTAGACCCCTGGAGCCTCTGTGCATCCATACAGTAGCGAGATCAGCCCCTCCATCACTGCCATCCCCTCGCCTCTCCCTACCTACCTTCAGCACCACTCCCCCACCTCCTCATAGCTTCCACACCCTTCCTCACCCCCACCCACCCCCATCCTCACCATGCAGCTATCCCACTGCCCTGCCATCTCGCAGCATTCCTGCAGGCCGTGCACACAGAGGCCTATTGTGTGTGCTGGGACTCAGCAGAAAGCCGTGTAAAGTCATCGGTTGTGTGGAGCTGAAACTGGACCCAGATTTCATTCTGGACCACGTGGACTGACACATACTTGTAGTTAAAGTTTAGCTCACATTTATCAAACGTTGTTTCTTTATATGCTGAACTGTTGAGTGCAGCACTTGGAGGGTTAATATGCACGTCTCTCAGGTTTGCAGCCAGTTGGTTCATGTTGTTTAACTTTTGATTAGTTTGCATATATTTTTCTTATTATAGTGAGTTAGTTTTATATCATTTAACACTGCAGAGCTCTCCATACCATTCTACATCACTGTATAGTAACAGATCACCAGGTTAACTCTCCTTCAGTCTGTCTTTAGGTAACACAGCAGCAGTGATCTGATTTAACAGCAGAGTGGTTGTGTAAACTTGAGTTTAACTGCTTTAAACTGGTTTCAGTTACTGAAATGTTGTTGGGTTGATATTAACAGGATGTGCAGAACAGAACAGAAGCCTCTAGTTGAAATATCAAAAGACTTTTTTGGGACAGTTTTTGTTTTATCAGCTGCGCGAAGAAACTTTCTTTGCTTTACGTTAAAGGAGGATTGCTGTTTAAGGTCATGACCCATGAGTTATCGTCTCCTCATGACACCTACTCCCCTTCAGCTCCACTCATCTGGGAAGTTCTGACGAAGATCACACCTGTTTCATTTCACTTATGTGATGAAATGTTTCACAAGAGATTCACAACATAAAATATAAAATAAATGTTCTGAACAATCTTTAATTTCCTCATACATCCAACCAGCCTTTTGAACAGTTTTTGTTTGATGGTGTTTCTTTAGTTTTTTTACTCATTTTCTGTCCTTGTACTTGATCGTGGCAACACTTTGTACTGTTTGGGTCTAAAGAAAAGAGTAAACTAACAAATAGAGGATAAAAGAAGATGTGTTAAGCCTAAAACATCTGTCCTCTATCAGCTGATCGTTTACTGTGTGACAGGTCTTATGCCTCTTTATGAGTCGACTTGGGGACAAAAAACTAGTTAATGTCTGTTAAAATGTTTTATCTTTGGTATTTTACCATAAACTGGATTAATGACTGTGCAGTTATGACAGACTGCTGGAGACAAAATGTCCAAAATCTCATTTACTAAGTTCTGTGTTTATATGAAACAGCTCTGGTCCATCCCTTGAGTTTAGGAGCCATCAAACATCTGAATGACTTTGTGACATCAGTCTTTTTCACTTGATCAAAGTCAATAAGAATATAAAACTTTAAAAAACCTTCATAAGATCTGCAGAACTGTAGGTTAAGACACTTTAAAGAAATGTTATGACATCATATTAAATATCTAATTAGGCCAAAACCTAAAGGTTTGGAGATTAATTTATAATCCAAGAGACTAGAGCAGAACAAAGACCCCGGTCTCAGATGGTCCGGTAGCGTGGAGCTGGGTCTGAGCTTGATCTGCATTCTGTTGCCTTTTTGATGTGAAAATCAAGGTGCATCTTTTGGCCAAAAAGGTCAAGAGAGGAAGGAGGGCTTGGGTTAAAAAACAAAACAAAGGCGAGTAGATGCTCCTAGATTAAGAGGGGAGGGACGGGAGGTTCAGGTTACAGCCAGACGGGGGGTCTGGGGGAAGGACTGGCATTTTGGAATATACGAAGATCCATACAAAACTCAGAGGACATAAAACCGCGGTGCTTGCCCTGACGAGCTGGGTGCAGAGTGCCAGCTGGGGCCCCGCGTTGGATTCCACTTAGATTTTGGAGGGTTTTGACTGCATGGTGCCGTAAGTCTCTGGGAACACATACCAATCACAGCACCTGACTGAAAGCTTGGTCTCCAGCATCTCCTCACTTCTCACCCGAGCTCCTGCATGTCTAATATTTAGACATGTTCAGCTTTGTGGACTCAAGGACTGTTCTGCTACTTGTAGCATCCCAAGTTGTTTTACTTTCTGTGGTCAGATGTCAGGAGGAGGACGACCGTAAGTTGCATTGTCTTAAAAAATAGAACTTTTTCTTGTCACGTTTTTCTTAGAAAAACTTCAGAGTAAAATTTTGGTAGTTATTTAGCTGTATTTTCATAATATTTTGAATGGGATGAATAATGTCAGATGAGTGGAGGTTATTTTGCTGTGGACAGGTACTTTATGTGTCATTTATAAAGGAGTGATCAGAAGGACGAGCTTAAAAAAACACATGAGAGTGTGTCTTTGTCTCTGTAGGACAGATAAAGGTGGATCTGTGTGAGATGGAGAACCAGGTTTCTTCTCACCTGAGTACTAACTGCTCTGTCCCTTAGAGACTCTCTTCTGACAAGCACTAACTGTTTCTAATGTCATGAAATTCCCTTTTCTCAAATGTTTTAAAAGGTGTGATCTCTTGGTTTTTAGATCTAGAAGAGATGGGTCAGGCTAGAAGGCTCAAAGGGTAACAGGAAGGGAATAGGACAGAAGTCCATGTGTGCAGCAGGGGGTCGACAGATGATCAGGTGTATTTACAGCAACTTTTAATCCTCTAACTTCACATTTATAACTCCATGCATTCAACAAATGACTCATTCTTACTTCCCCGACGTGTTTGTTCTGGCGCTTAACCCAGTCACATGATCCAGATGGGGACGTTTAGAAGGACCCACTGTTTATTTACAGCACCAGCTTGTCAATTGGGTGCAGTGTGCTTGTATGAGAGGTTCATTCATCCGAGCAGCAGAGCAAGTCTGCAGGTTAAACACACTCAGCCAGCACTGTGAAATACTTCAGACGTTACTGTTACCTGTGTGGATGTTTCTGTTCACGACATTTTGCTTTTCTTTTTTGTTTTCATATAAAAACATGAATTCTTGTTTGTTTCTTTTTGCTCCACAGCTGCTGATTTATTTTAGTTTAAAACAGGATTTTTGTCATTAATAGGATTTTGCTTGTTTGTCAGTATGAACAGTTTTAATTCAGATTTATTTTGTTTTATTTGATATAAGATGACTTCTTCCTTTAAGCTCCTCCCTCTTATACTCACTGACCCCTCCTCGGCTCTTGTTACCCCTCCCATTTCCTCACCTTTCACCCTTGACACCTCACTTACCCCTAATTCTCCCCTCCCCTCCATCCTTCCATTTAATTCTACCTTTTCAAACAACTTTCATTTGTCTTGCTCATCGCTCCTGTTCCCTCCACCTGTCTCCCCCCCCGGTGGTCACCTCAGAGGAGGCAGGTGGCTGCATCCAGGACGCCCAGCAGTATTATGATAAGGATGTGTGGAAGCCAGAGCCGTGCCGTATCTGTGTGTGTGACAGCG
Organism: Pachypanchax playfairii; assembly: GCA_006937955.1. NCBI lineage: Eukaryota > Metazoa > Chordata > Actinopteri > Cyprinodontiformes > Aplocheilidae > Pachypanchax > Pachypanchax playfairii. Next base: position 3,043,624 of record SSNP01000047.1, read on the forward strand.
GAGCGGTTCTGTGCGATGAGATATTCTGCGAGGAGATCAAAGAGTGCGCCAACCCTGTCATCCCATCTGGAGAATGCTGCCCCATCTGCCCTGCTGATGCCACTGACCCCATTGGTTGTAATTTATTTATTCACACACCTATAAATAAATTACTCTTGTATTTGTGCCCATCTTTTGAATTGGGAACCTTTTCTGGAGGCAGATATCGTGTCTGATCAGATCAAAGTCACTCAGTGTCGGGGCCTTAATTCTCAGACTGTTGCGTAATATTTATTTCTCTTTGTCTCCATCAAATGTTCCCTTTTCTAATGTGACGTCTTATTTCTAGAGACAAGATGAACAACTCAGTCAGGATTGTGTCCATCTTGTCTCAGGCTGAACCAGAAGTCCTGTTCTCTTTAACATGAAGCTAAGATGAAGTCCATCTACAAACCGGGTCACAGTTCAGTGGTTTAAATGACACACTGAGATTTTACACTAAGTTTTATGGTTTTTAATGAAGTTTTAGATGGAGATGAGTCGGGTTCTGCATCAGAACATGGTTCTTTATGTAAACTACTCTCCAATCTGACAGACACTGTGAGATTATAAGTGTAGATGTCTTTAAATTAAGATTAAAGCAAATTTGTAGTGTCCTTAAATTATTTTTTCTTAATGTTTTAACTATAATTTCACAGAACATTTAGATTTTGGTTATGATAGAAAACTAAGACACACAGCCGGTTTGTTAAATGAGTTCATCTTAGTGATGTTTAATGGATATAATTACAATTTAACATAATTTTAGATTAATTTAGATTTAAATCTTTGCTTGTGCTTTCTTCTGCTTCCTCTCTGCATCGTAAATTTAATCCTGATGGGGGTCTTTGGTGCCGGTGTTTGATCTCCGTGGCAACCTCAGAGTTTCTTTCTCCTCTATTGAGAACAATAGATCAGAATAAAATCGCCAGACATGTTTCATTCCAACAGGTGATGTTTAACGTTGTTGTTTTTTTTTTCTATTTCCCTTCATTAATCCATCTGCAACATCAGAGACGTTGGGTGCGAAGGTGAGGCAGTGAGATACAAACACAGAAACACAACGGAAATATTAAAATATGAGATTTAATACAAGATGATTCATCTAATCTCTGTTTTTTTATCAATCAGGGCCAGAAAGGAGAACCAGGAGAGATCGCCGACGTGAGTATCATCATGATCGCTTCGTCGTGTCTTAAATAACTTGTATAAACATGATTATTTCAAGTCTTTAGTTTGAATCCATGTTTAATATTTTTAGCTGATAAAGTTTGACTTTCACTGTTTCATGTTTTAGTTATTTACTCTGAGGTTTTTATTGTTTTTTTTTCCTTTTTCATTGATGATAAACTGTAATTTTCCAAATCTCCATGAAATGAGGTTAAACCCTGCATTCCAGGGACATAATGAACCCAAATAAATCCTCTTAGATGGTCGCAGGAAGTTTGGTCCAAGTGCATGAATCAGAGGTCAAAAGGAGGTGATGGTTTTAGGAAGGAAAAAAATATCTTGTCAAATAAAATCCTCGTCAGATTCAGAGTTTCAATTTGTTCACCTCCTGCTAGGCTGGAATGTTCGCTGGTGCAGAGAAAGGACTCTTAATGAAAGATGGTCACATGACCAAACCACAGGAAGCTGAAGGTTTCTCTGTTTTTTTTTGTTTTTTTTGCAGGTTGTAGGACCTAAAGGACCACCAGGCCCGATGGTAAGCCTTCCTAACTCCAAATGAGGGTTGTTATAATTTGATAATGTGACGTTTTCATGAACAGCTGCAGAGACACGTATGTTTGATTTTTCAGGGCCCTCCAGGTGAACAGGGACCACGTGGAGAAGCTGGTGCTAAAGGTGATAAGGTAAGCAACAACAAACTCTTTAAATTCATTTTTTACAAATATTTATCAGCTAACACAAAGTGATTTTCAGGGTAATTCTGGACCTCGAGGAAGAGATGGTGAACCTGGCACACCTGGGAATCCCGGACCCTCTGGCCCACCTGGACCACCTGGACCACCAGGACTTGGAGGCGTGAGTAATCACGACATGACACACCAGAAGTTCTGTGTAGCAGGACTCAGTCATGGCTACAGTTTTTTCTGATCTTGACCAAATAGAAGCAGAATAGAAGGAAGTTTTATTTTCTGGAATAAGAAGGAGGCGGTCCGGTGAGCAGACGGGTCGCTAGGCAACAGGTTCTTAAATCCTTTCTTTGTTTATCATGTTCTCAGAACTTTGCTGCTCAGATGGCTCAAGGCTTCGATGAGAAAGCTGGAGGGGCTCAAATGGGTGTGATGCAAGGACCGATGGTAAGTTCTGCCACCAAGTCAAACTGAGTGATGTAACAGGGCCGAAATAGAAGCTCCGCCTTCAAATATGGAGGCAACTCGTGGTTCAGTCACTTCACAATGAAACTTTTTATTTTAACTCAGAACATTAAATTATCCACTAGATCTAATTCAAAGTTTGAATAACGTTCTTGAGAATAAATTATTTTCAAATAATTCAAATATGAAACAGATTTTTTAAAGTTTATTTTTCACTCAGTGGAGCAACATTTGATTTTATTTTTAACTCTAGTTCCTCTTTTCAAGCACAGATTTTATATTAAATACATTTTTTAAATAAAAATAATGAAATAAATAGATTCTAAGTTGTGTTGTCTTGTGTCCCTGCAGGGTCCCATGGGACCCCGCGGACCCCCTGGACCTTCTGGAGCTCCTGTAAGTTCAGTCACTACATCAAAAATTCCTCACGCTTTATGATCAAACAGTTGATGTTGAAACACAGAATATATAATTTTAATGTGGTTTTTGGTCTAACAGGGGCCACAAGGTTTCCAGGGTTCCCCTGGAGAGGCTGGAGAGCCCGGTCCTGCGGTGAGTCATCCCAACTGGAAGTTCTTCACTCAGAGAACTTCATCAGACTGAGTTACATTTTCATTTGTTTAAGTAAATGATGCAGGTGAACAACATTCAGTCCTGTTGCTTTATGACAGGGACCAATGGGACCTCGTGGACCACCTGGACCATCTGGGAAACCAGGAAGTGACGTAAGTATTTACTCTGTTTTTGCTTCATATAAATCATAGAGGCAAAATTAAAATCAAGCATCAAAAACAAACACAACTTTTCATAAATACATAAATAAATAAAGTCTGATGCTTTCATGTCCGAAGAACCAATAAAACCAGTTCAGTGTAACTTCTGACTTCATTTTCAAACTAATTTTAATAGTTTTTTTGCTGTTTTTGTATATTTATGATTGTAACATCATTCCACCACCAGAGGGCGCTGTCTGCTTTATAACTGCACTATCAGAGTGAAACTGATGCTGCTGCATCATCATATCCAACTATAAAACATCCCTCTTACTGTCTGTGTTTAGGGTGAATCTGGAAAACCTGGAAAACCTGGTGAACGTGGACCTGCAGGACCTCAGGTGACCAATCAGATCTTTTTATTTCTCCAGCTTCTATTTTCAGACCTGAAATGATAAAATAAGAGAATAAAACATACAAACTGTTTGTGGTGCACCTTCAGGGAGCTCGTGGATTCCCTGGAACACCTGGACTTCCTGGACTTAAAGGACACAGAGTGAGTTTAAACCTTGACTGAAGGACCAGAACTGATCAGGTTTACCGAGCTGCAGCATCTGAAGCTGTTCTCATGTGACCTGATGTGACCTATCGTGTTTCATTGTAGGGTCATGCTGGTTTGGATGGAGCTAAAGGAGAGACCGGCGCTGCGGGAGCCAAAGTAAAATCACTAACTCAAATTAGGATTTTTTTTTTTAAATTAAATTCAGATTAAACTCTTTAATTTGATGTTTTCTGCTCGTTTAATCTGATTTTTCTAACGGATCTCTTCATCAGGGTGAGGCTGGTGCTCCTGGAGAGAACGGCGCTCCTGGACCCATGGTGAGTCTCCTCTGATTCATCAACGTTAATCTTTATTTTTAACAAATGAAACTGTACAACTGTGCTTTTCTTCAGAACTAATAACCTGCTGTCTTCTCTTGTAGGGTCCACGTGGTCTACCTGGTGAGAGGGGACGTCCTGGAGCTGCTGGAACTGCTGTGAGTTCCTGTTTCTTACAAGCTTTCGACCAAAAATAAGATTAAAACATGTTTCTGATTTGTTGTTTTAAATCTTTGTTTCATTCTTTTCAGGGTGCTCGTGGAAACGATGGTCTGCCTGGTCCTGGTGGTCCACCTGTACGTTTCTTATATCTCCTCTTCATTCATTTGATTCTGTTATGTTTGTGACTTACCGTCACAACGTTGGTGACAACATATGAAGTCAAATCTTATGGACCTGTGTTCCTTCTTCAGGGCCCAGTCGGTCCAGCTGGAGCTCCGGGGTTCCCAGGATCTCCAGGAGCAAAGGTTTGTAAACATCATCACATCCTAATTTAACATTTATTACAACCCAAACACATAAAATAGACGAAGGTTAAACTAATTCATCATTATTGTGTTAATTCTTCTCATATTTGTCAAGAAACTCCGTTTAAATTGTCCTGAATGATTCAGCTGTACGATGTCTGAACAAACTGCAGCTTGTTATGAAGATAAATGATCATCTATGAAATCCTGTCAGGGAGAAGCAGGTCCTACTGGAGCTCGAGGAGCTGAAGGCCAACAGGGACCTCGTGGAGAGGCTGGTACTCCAGGATCTCCAGGACCTGCTGGAGCGGCGGTTTGTCCTTTAGTTCACCCACTAAGTTGGATCATTCGTATTAACAGCTGATTCATTAACTGAATCCTTCTCTTGGGTCTGAACAGGGTAACCCGGGTACTGATGGTATTCCTGGAGCCAAAGGATCTGCTGTAAGTTTCAGTCTTATTAACTTCCTTCTAATTTAGATTTTATAAGATTTATTTTGGTTTTGTTTTACTTGGACGTTTTATCGTCTCTCTCTCCATAAAGGGTGCTCCTGGTATTGCCGGTGCTCCAGGATTCCCTGGCCCTCGTGGACCTCCTGGACCTCAAGGAGCAACCGGACCTCTAGGGCCTAAAGGACAATCTGTAAGCCGGAGGAAGATCTGAGACTATTGGAATGATTCATGTGTCCATGTGACCTTCAGCTGTTATGTGTTGTTTAGGGAGATCCTGGTCTTCCCGGGTTAAAAGGTGAAACTGGACCAAAGGGAGAACTTGTAAGTTGTTCAGCTGTAGTTTAAAAACATCAAATAGACGATAGATAAATAGATTTATGACTATATATTGTTTTCAGGGCCCTGCTGGTCCTCTAGGTCCTCCTGGTCCTTCTGGAGAGGAAGGAAAGAGAGGTGCAAGAGGAGAACCTGGAGCCGCTGGAGCCATCGGACCTCCAGGAGAGAGAGTAAGTAACATGACACTAACGTCATGTTACTGGTTCTATAACAATAACTAGATCAACACTAACTCATCTGATGTGCATCCTTACAGGGAGCTCCTGGTAACCGTGGTTTCCCTGGTCAGGATGGTCTGGCGGGTGCTAAGGTGGGTCCAGCCTCAGCTGAGACTCTCTGACCAATCAGAGTGGATTTGAACTTGCTGACACATTATAACTTAGTGTCACTTCTCTCCTTCAGGGAGCCCCCGGAGACCGCGGCGTCCCCGGCGCTGCTGGACCTAAAGGTGCTACTGGAGACCCTGGACGCACAGGAGAGCCTGGTCTCCCAGGAGCCAGAGTGAGTTTTGCATCCAGAACAAAAAATACATTAAAAAAAACAGTCAGGCAGTGTCCCTCACTCATGATGTTGATGATGATGATGAAACATGTCCATGTTTGACAGGGTCTCACAGGTCGTCCTGGAGACGCAGGTCCTCAGGGGAAAGTTGGACCTTCTGTAAGTAAAACAACTTTTATTTTGTAATTCTCTGTTTTAAATTTACATCATTTCTAAACAATCAAAACGTTTACGTGAGTAAAAATAAAAGACCAGATATTTTGCAGAACAATTGTAACAAAAAATCTTTAAAATAAGACGAAATGCAAAAAACTGTAACAAATCGGTTCTAATTGTGTTTTTCAAATTAAAATTAAAACCTTGAAGAATTTCTTTCTGACTCTTTACTGTCAGACAGAACATCTACATGCAACATGCAGCAGAAAGAAGAAATCCTTCCTTCTATACACTCTGTCTGTAATCACAATAAGAGTTCATTGGTGTCTCTGACAGGGTGCTCCTGGTGAGGACGGTCGTCCCGGTCCACCTGGTCCTCAAGGAGCACGTGGACAGCCGGGAGTCATGGGGTTCCCTGGACCGAAGGGCGCCAACGTGAGTTTTTATTCCAGTTGAATGAGATGTAACTGTTACAAAATAAGATTAAATAAACACTCTGACGCACAAGCTAACGTTGTTCCTCTGCAACAGGGTGAACCTGGAAAATCAGGAGAGAAGGGACTTGTTGGTCGTCCCGGTCTGAGAGTAAGAACATCCTGAAACTCCCTCAAACAGATTTCTAATTTTACAGATTACTTTCATGATGTAAATGATCCTCTCTGAACAGGGTCTGCCTGGAAAAGATGGTGAAACTGGACCTGCTGGACCTTCTGGACCTGCTGTGAGTATCACATGTTGTCCTGCATCTTACAGTAAACTGTCTGCTTGTCTAATCAAATGGATCTGTGAACTTAGGGACCTGCAGGAGAGAGAGGAGAGCAGGGACAACCTGGACCTCCTGGTTTCCAGGTGAGTTTATATTTCCATCAGAACCACAAACATTCTGTAAAACCAGAACTGAAGTCAGATGTTTGAATTAGCTGTGACATCACAGCGACTCATCCAAATGTAACCTCTATGTCCACATGTGACCTCATTTTTGAACAGGGTCTGCCTGGACCAACTGGTGCCCCAGGAGAGGCTGGTAAACCGGGAGACCAGGTGAGATTTCATCCAGCCCAACTAAGTGGGTCTGTCTTTGTGAGAAGCCCAGATCGACCTACATGTCCTACAGCAAGTCGTGTTCCAGCTGCATACTGGATCACTTACATTTATTGATGCAGTAAAAAGAGATTTATAGGATGTAAAACGCCCCAAAAAAGTCCCTGGTTTCACACGATCAGGATCAGGTTTTCCTGTTATGCTAATGCTAACTGCTAACCAGCAGCTGTCTGATCAGAGCTGGGCTTTGTGATAACTTGGTTCTGTGAACTCCACAGGGTGTTCCTGGAGAGGGCGGAGCTCCTGGTGCTGTTGGACCCAGAGTGAGTTTCCATGTCTTTATTTACAGCATCATCAGTACAAAACTAACTGTTTATAGTAAATATATTTACGTGTATTTGCAGCTACTCAGCTGTTTTTGTTGATCCTGTTTCCTGACAGGGTGAACGTGGTTTCCCTGGTGAGAGGGGTGGTGCTGGGCCACAGGGTCTTCAGGGACCTCGTGGACTTCCTGGAACACCTGGAACTGATGGACCCAAGGTCAGCTGATTATTCTTGAACTCATGTTGTTGGACCCGGTTAATGAATGTAAGACAATCTGTCTTTATCTGACGTTTAAAACATTCACATCCAGCTTGAAAAATATACAGATCATTCTATGTAGATTTATTAAATCCACATCTGTGTAAAGTGTAATTAAAAACAACACGCAATAATTTATAAAGTTCAGAAATATTTAATCTGAAATAGAATCTTATTTTGAATTTGATGGCAACAACAGCTGAAAAATGTTGAAACTGAGGCGACAAAAAGCTCGAAAAGTAACTCACACAATTTAAAAAAAACAACTGGAGAAAAAACTGACAACTAATTGGGTTAATTGGTAACAGGTCAGTAACATGACTGTGTATTTCAGAGAGGTAGAGCCTCTCAGATGGAAAGATGGGCCGAGGTTCAACCATCTTAGACAAACTGTGTCTAAAAGTTCTGGAACGATTCAAGAAAATTGTTCCTCAACATAAAATTGCAAAGATTTTTGAAGATTTAACCATCTACAGTGAATAATATCATGAAAAGATTCAGAGAATCAGGAAGATACTCGAAGTGTAAAATGAAAGGTCAAAGGTCAAAACTAGATGGTTGGGATTTGTGGCCTTGAGGCAACACTGGATTAAAAACTGACATGATTCTCTACTAGACCTCACTGCATGGAGTCATAAAGACTCCCAGATCTCACTGTCAGCTCACCATGTGATCCCCAAACTTATCCAGAAACATCAGCTTCTTCTCTGGACCAGAGATCACTTTAAATGTTCTGGGTCGAATTGAAAAACTGTTCTGTGGTCAGATTTGGTCCAAAGAATCCATCAATGCTGATGGAGTCTAGACAACGTCTAGATCTTTCGTCCAAGATCTTGGATATTTCAGCAAAACGATGCTAAACCACATACTGCCTCTATCACAACAGCATCGTGGCTTCACAGGAAAATCCAGCTGCTGAACTGACTGCCTGCAGCTGGAATCCTGCATCATACAAGAGCAACTTTCTTCTCCTAGAACTCCAGCAGCTGGTCTCCTCACTTCCCAGATGTTAAAGAGGCCATTTCACACATATTTCATGACTTTTTGATTATTTCTTAAGTATTAACCTGTAATATGAAACGTTTTATATAAAAGAAAATGTCAGGAAACACTGATTAACAGACCTTTCAATCTGTCTGCGTAAAGATTCAGCTGGTTCCGTCAGCAACTCATTAATATTCATTATTTGAATTTGCTGGACTCTGATTGGCTAACAAACCAGCCTATGAGAGCAAGGTATACTGTTTCCTGCCCCACTGCGCATGGCAACGGCAGACGTCGTGTCTTCCTGTTTGTTACGTCTTATGCTAACAGCTTTTAGCCAGCAGCATGCTAGGCGTGGCTTGAACTGCGGGAGCTGATGAATACTAACGAACAAAGGAGTTGTGACAAAACAGATACAGGCCGTTCGAACTCGGGTTTTATCACCACCTGCGTAGTTTGAGAGATAAAAACTGAAAGAGAAGTTGTTGACCTGTTTTCACACCCACTATGAAGGCAAGAACACCTGTGGAGCTAAAATATTCAACAGAAACCTCAGAAAAAACGTTTTTAATGGAAGGGCCTCTTTAAAAGAAGTTATACGATGGGAAACCTCCACTGTTCCAACTTATTTGAGATGTTGCTTCCATCAGATTCAAAATGAGCTCATATTTTCTATAAAATGGTAAAATATCATTACATTTGTTTTAATTTACATTTGACACAGCATTCTAATTTGGAACTCGGGTTGTTCTGAATCATTCCACTGTAGGATTTTAATTGATATGATAAATGTCAGAACTTCAGCTCTTCAGGTTGGACTCATCAGCTCTAACAGCTGAAATCTCTTTTAACTGGTTCATATTTTAAAAACCTTATAATTATATAAGACCTGAATAAATAAAGAATGTAGAACAAGTTCATTTTGGACTGAATTTTGAAGGTTAGAATTAGTTTTTCTTTCCAAGTTAACAACGTTAAGCCCATCCAATCATATCTCCTTTACAGGCATGAGGATGTTCTTGAATTCTCAGCAGTTTTTATTTATTATTTTGTTCATATCAGGGTGCGATTGGACCAGCAGGCGCTCCTGGATCTCAGGGACCTCCTGGTCTGCAGGGTATGCCTGGAGAGAGAGGAGCCGGTGGGATCCCAGGACCCAAAGGAGACAGAGTCAGTTAGAGATCACTCTGTTGCATATTCCCAATTTAACAAATCAAATTTAAGTTGTAGCTTGTAATTGTGAGCCACTTTAGATCTACTGGAATATTAAAAGAATAGTTTTTCCTGACAGGGTGACAACGGTCAGAAGGGGCCTGAGGGTGCTCCTGGGAAGGATGGTGCTCGGGTAAGTTCAAACCGAACCGTTGATCTTCTTGTTTAATACTTTTATTCTCTTTTCTCATTTGTTCCTTCTGTTTTTCAGGGTCTGACTGGTCCTATTGGTCCTCCGGGCCCATCTGGACCCAACGGTGCCAAGGTGACATGAAACAGGATCTGGATCAACTTAAAACTCATATCATTATCAGTTAATGTGTTTTTACCAGCTGTTGTTTCTTCATCCAGGGTGAGACCGGACCTGTTGGCCCTAGTGGTGCTCCTGGTGTTCGTGGTGCTCCTGTAAGACACCCCCTCGGTCTCCTCTATGGGACTCTGAGCTGATCCTTCTTCTTTTATGGCAACATATTATTCAGTAGTTTATTTATAATTATGTCTGTGTTCTCCTGCAGGGGGATCGGGGTGAGGTGGGTCCTCCCGGGCCTGCTGGCTTCGCTGGACCTCCTGTGAGTAACACAAACTAAATCCTCTTGTTTTGTTACTGTTTGCTGACATGATGCTAACTCTACTGATCTGGATGATGTTTAGGGTGCTGATGGTCAGCCTGGAGCCAAGGGAGAACTTGGTGAGTCTGGACAGAAAGGAGAAGCAGGTTCTCCTGGACCTCAGGGACCATCTGGAGCCCCTGGGCCTGTGGTGGGTGTTTGTTCTGCATCTTGTATTTATTTAAACTCTAGATAAAGACACATTGTATAATGTAGCACAGACATTTTTTATTGGAGTTACAGAAGTGGGACATGATGGATGTTATTTTGTGTTTTTCAGGGACCTACTGGTGTATCTGGACCTAAGGGAGCAAGAGGTGCTCAGGGTGCTCCTGTGAGTAACTTCTCTGCATTGTGCTTCAAGCAAATCTCATAAATCTGAACCAGCAGTGATTAATTGAATCATTTAAAAGAGGAATAAAGTAACAGATAACAGAGTTCTCCTTCAGTATGATGATGTGGTTGTTTTTAATGTCGTTGACGCTGCGTTGTCTCAGAACATCAGAATGTTCGTACAGTTTCAGAGCTCCGTTATCAAATCAATGAAGAGTCCAGCTGACATCTTTTGTTTGACTGATATGTTTCTTAGTCTGAGCGCCGAGGATCAGCTGATCAGCTGATGCTGCGTCTCTGTATCAGCTTGTCAGTGTGACGGATCAAAGTATTGAAGATGTCTGTTTTTCTCCCCATGTGTAATTCTGCATTTAGCAGATAGATGTGTAAACTAATGTTTATATTATGTCACAAGTTAGTTCTAAAATTTGTTTCAAAAAAGTAGTCAGACAGGTGTGTCTTACAGCTGACTGCAGGATTCTGCATCGCATTAAAAGGGAAGAATTTATGGAATAAGACAAATCGACCATCACGGCGTGGACACGCAGAATTCTGCCTTTTTGTGCTATAAAATACAGAAATCCGTCAGTTTTATCTACAAAATTAGCATATTTGTGGCCTTGATCTGTGCCATTTTGAAAACGCACAAAGCACTATGGGATATGTAGTCCCCTTCATTGTACACTGTACCTTTTTAGTCTGATAGCATCACATTACAAACTTCCTCATCATTTCTAAACAGAAAGCCATTACAGTAAATAACAGAAGCTAAAAGTGGAAAATATAACAGCTGAATTTCAACATCAAACTGTTAAATGTAGATTAAAGTGAAAAATCAAACCTGTAAATAATCAAACCTGTAAATAATCAAACCTGTAAATAATCAAATCTGTAAACAATCAAACCTGTAAACAATCAAATCTGTAAATAATCAAACCTGTAAATAATCAAACCTGTAAACAATCAAACCTGTAAACAATCAAACCTGTAAATAATCAAACCTGTAAACAATCAAATCTGTAAATAATCAAACCTGTAAATAATCAAACCTGTAAATAATCAAACCTGTAAACAATCAAACCTGTAAATAATCAAACCTGTAAATAATCAAACCTGTAAACAATCAAATCTGTAAATAATCAAACCTGTAAATAATCAAACCTGTAAATAATCAAACCTGTAAACAATCAACCCTGTAAACAATCAAACCTGTAAATAATCAAACCTGTAAATAATCAAACCTGTTAATAATCAAACCTGTAAACAATCAAACCTGCAAATAATCAAACCTGTAAACAATCAAACCTGTAAACAATCAAACCTGTTAATAATCAAACCTGTAAACAATCAAACCTGCAAACAATCAAACCTGTAAACAATCAAACCTGTAAAAAATCAAACCTGTGAATAATCAAACCTGTAAAAAATCAAACCTGTAAACAATCAAACCTGCAAATAATCAAACCTGCAAATAATCAAACCTGTAAACAATCAAACCTGTAAACAATCAAACCTGTAAACAATCAAACCTGTAAATAATCAAACCTGTAAATAATCAAACTTGTAAATAATCAATCCTGTAAACAATCAAACCTGCAAATAATCAAACCTGTAAACAATCAAACCTGTAAACAATCAAACCTGTAAATAATCAAACCTGTAAACAATCAAACCTGTAAATAATCAAACCTGTAAACAATCAAACCTGTAAATAATCAAACCTGTAAATAATCAAACCTGTAAACAATCAAACCTGTAAACAATCAAACCTGTAAACAATCAAACCTGCAAATAATCAAACCTGTAAACAATCAAACCTGTAAATAATCAAACTTGTAAACAATCAAACCTGTAAATAATCAAACCTGCAAATAATCAAACCTGCAAATAATCAAACCTGTAAATAATCAAACCTGTAAACAATCAAACCTGTAAATAATCAAACCTGTAAATAATCAAACCTGTAAATAATCAAACTTGTAAACAATCAAACCTGTAAATAATCAAACCTGCAAATAATCAAACCTGCAAATAATCAAACCTGTAAATAATCAAACCTGAACTCTGAATTATTTATTTTTCAGTATATTTTGTATTTTACTGGTTTCTCTTGATTCTTTTCTTCAATTAAAGGATTTTCATTAAAATAAATATAGAACCAGGAAACTAATCAGACTGAATGTGAAGCTTGAAGAACCAAAAACAAAGCAGAGGAGCTCTAAAGAGACATATTTAAAAATATGAGGACCAAAGAACATCCCTGGGTCCTCCCCTGAGAACCAGGTCAAAATATCATGTGCATCCCAATATCATGTCAGGGGCGTGTCCAGCATGGTGGCACAGGCAACCCTTCCAATTAGACTGGCCACCCCAGGTGCCCCCCCCAATCAAATGAAATCAATACTTTTACATAAATCAGAGAAATGATTAATGATAGTTTACCATTGATATTCTTGATTTTTTTTAGGTTATGGGCCCCATTTACATGTACCACCCTTTTAGAAATCTGGGCCCCTACCTGCCCCCCCAGCAAAGATTTTCTAGACACGCCCCTGTCGATTGTTGCTATTTGTAAAGTTTTGTAGCAGTCAGAGTTTATTACAAAACAAATGGTCTCAGGAATTTTAGGTTCCTCGAGCTGCAAATGGGAAAATGTTGAAAATGATTTTGATTATTTTCACATTTTTTACCAGTCTACAGTCAAAAACACTTGAAATCTTTTTATAACCTAAAATGAATTCACACTTTGTCTGAATTCATTAAAACCAGTTTGTATCTTGACTGATCAGCGATACAGCCTGAAGTATAAACGTTTCTTCATTCCTCTCTCTGACAGGGGGCCACGGGTTTCCCTGGTGCTGCTGGTAGAGTCGGACCTCCTGGTCCTAATGTGAGTGTTTCAGCTGGAACAGAAGAAAATAAAACATGTCAGTAGATTTGGAGCATTTCAGAAGAACGTTCTGCTTTTCCTTCCCAGGGTAATCCCGGAGCTGCCGGTCCCGCTGGCCCTGCAGGGAAAGATGGTCCAAAGGGTGTACGTGGTGATGCTGGTAATCCGGGAAGACCGGGAGATGCTGGACTTCGTGGACCTGCTGGCCCTCCAGGAGAGAAGGGAGAGCCTGGAGAAGATGGACCTCCTGTGAGTTTGATATTTTTGGAACAACTTTCCGTGTGTTTCAGTTTCATGACTCAGTCATCGTCTCTGTAGGGACCTGATGGGCCTTCAGGTCCTCAGGGTCTGGCAGGATCTCGTGGTATTGTTGGTCTGCCTGGACAGCGTGGAGAGAGGGGCTTCCCTGGTCTTCCTGGACCTTCTGTAAGTCTTTACCTCATTAGTTTTAGTGTTTGTTGACATCAGATCAGTTTCAGAAACCTGAAAGCAATATTCTGGTCCTTCGTCACATAAATTTGTTGAACTCTTTGCTGTTTTTAGGGAGAACCTGGTAAACAGGGAGCTCCTGGTGGTGCTGGTGACCGTGGACCTCCTGGACCTGTTGGGCCTCCTGGTCTTACTGGACCTGCTGGAGAACCAGGCAGAGAGGTCAGAACTAAACTACAACAACAACCAAACAGACATGTTTAATTCTAAATCCATACAACATGATAACTCTGATCCTGAATCTCAGGGAACTCCTGGATCTGATGGACCTCCTGGTAGAGACGGAGCAGCTGGACTCAAGGTGCCTTGAAAACCTTTAAACCACTTCAACACTTGATTCATTTTATTTGTAGTTATGCAAATTGTAAAAGAACCAGTTTTTATTTTATAGCGTCACTTTTTATTTCCATACAGGGAGAACGAGGAAACACGGGTCCCGGTGGCCCCCCTGGAGCTCCTGGTGCTCCAGGAGCCCCCGGACCTGTCGGACCTCTCGGCAAGCAAGGAGACAGAGGAGAGAGTGTAAGTATCACCACATACTGCCAGAACCGCAGGCGGAACACTTGTAACACAGTAAAACACCTAAAATCATTGTGTGTTTCTCAAGGGTGCTCAAGGACCTGCAGGACCCCCGGGACAAGCTGGTGCAAGAGGAATGGCTGTGAGTATTATCATCTCTGACTTAGACGTCATGAATAGATTTTAATTCACATTAAAGTTCCAAACATGAGAAAAACCTGATTCCAGGGACCCCAAGGACCACGTGGAGACAAAGGAGAGGCTGGCGAAACTGGAGAGAGGGGGCAGAAGGGTCACCGGGGTTTCACTGGTCTGCAGGGTCTTCCCGGACCCCCGGTAAGTGGTCTAACAGATCATAACCCACTGATGTGTACAGCTGCAGCCTCTGGTCTCTAACCTGGATGTGTCTTCATCCTGACAGGGTCCAGCTGGAGACTCTGGCGCTGCCGGACCTGCAGGACCCAGCGGAGCCAAGGTGAGAAAACTAAGGCAAAGAAAAGAAAAAGCAGTTTGTGTCTGAAACTTTGAGCAGTTAAGAGATGTGATGATAATAAAGTTCCCGGGTTAGTCTTTGTGTCTGTAATCACACGATGAAGATGCAGAACAGGAAGGTCGTCTGTTTTAATTACCCACCGCGGAGATAAGACGGGCCGCCACGGCGGTCTGTAATTACTCTTTCTGAGGGAAAGTGTGTGACAGACAGGATTTATGAAGGTTTTAATCTCTGTGTGGACGATAAGAACATAAAGTCACCACACCAATTATCTTCATGTAAAGAGACCAGAAGGTCTGAAGTTCTGGTCAATTTCATTTGCTGTATCAGATATTTTCGGCTAACATGCCAGGGTTGTCTCTTTGATTGACACTTGCTGTTTCTATAGGGACCACCTGGACCAGTTGGACCTGCTGGAAAAGACGGCTCAAATGGACAGCCTGGCCCTATTGGACCTCCTGGACCTCGTGGACGTTCTGGAGAATCTGGTCCTGCTGTATGTGGAACTAAGTGTTCAACCATCAGAACCTTGCTCTCCATTCTGTTTCAGTCAGGTCTCATTTCCTGCTTCTCTTTCAGGGTCCTCCTGGTAACCCTGGACCCCCTGGTCCTCCTGGTCCACCAGGCCCAGGCATTGATATCTCTGCCTTTGCTGGCTTGGGTCAAACTGAGAAGTCTCCCGATCCTCTCCGGTACATGAGAGCCGACGAGGCCTCTAGCTCCCTGAGGCAGCATGACGTTGAGGTTGATGCTACACTCAAGTCCCTCAATAACCAGATCGAGAACCTCCGCAGTCCAGATGGCTCTCAGAAGAATCCTGCTCGCACCTGCAGAGACCTCAAGCTGTGTCATCCAGAGTGGAAGAGCGGTAAGTGGACCAAAACACCAGGACTGGAAACGTTTCTTCACACCTGCTGATGAATTCTCACCCCCGTCATCTCTCCAGGTGATTACTGGGTTGATCCCAACATCGGCAGCACAGCTGACGCCATCAAGGTCTTCTGTAACATGGAGACTGGAGAGACCTGTGTCTACCCAAGCATTGCCAAAGTACCAAAGAAGAACTGGTGGACCAGCAAGAGCAAGGACCGCAAACACATCTGGTTCGGCGAGACCATGAATGGAGGATTCCACGTAAGTACATCGTTATTCATCATGTCAGCGTGTAAACGGATCCAGATGGTTGTAACTAATCGTAAACTGCTCGTTGTTTTGGTTTGTAGTTCAGCTACGCTCAGGGTGGCCCTGCCAGCGCCGCCAACGTCCAGCTGAACTTCCTGAGGCTTTTGTCCACTGAGGCGTCTCAGAACCTCACCTATCACTGCAAAAACAGCATCGCCTACATGGATCAGGCCACAGGAAACCTGAAGAAGGCTTTGCTGCTCGAGGGACACAATGAGGTAGAGATCCGTGCCGAAGGCAACAGCCGGTTCACGTACAGCGTGTTGGAGGACGGCTGCAAGGTGGGTCCAATACGGTCATCAGAAAGAATCCTTTTTCTCATATCGTAAAACGGAGATAGTAACAAAAAGTTTCTCCTGTCGTCCAACAGAGTCACACAGGCCGGTGGGGCAAGACTGTCTTTGAATACAAAACACAGAAAACCTCCCGTCTGCCAGTCGTAGACATCGCTCCAATGGACATCGGGGGAGCAGATCAGGAGTTCGGCGTGGACGTAGGCGCTGTCTGCTTCTTTTAAAGCGGAGCATCTCAACGGCCTCCTAAAACACAGGAAATAAAAATAAAATAACTCTACCATGAAGCATTACACACACGTCCACAATAAAGAAGACTGGAATAAAAATAAATAAATAAGGAAATTGATGTTTTCTCTCACAACGAAGTGCTCTCCAAGTCGTACTTCCTGGATGTGAGCACTGAAGGGCACCGGCAATATCTGTACACCACAGCAGCGATCTGTCAACCCGCTTTCTGAGATCCAGTCATGTTTCCCATGGCCCAACTGTTGACAGGAGTGAGTCTGAGCCAGGAGAACGAGGGACCAAGCAAACGCGTAACGGAGAAGAGAAACATGACTCGATGTCACTTATTTATTTTCCGAGTGGGCAGAGTTGAGGTAGGACTGGACGGGTTCACGTTTGTAAGTAACAAAAGTCCCCATTTCCACTACAGAACAGCTGCACAACCTCTGTCCTGGTCCTACACCTCCTCCCTCCCCGTTTCCCTCCAACACATTAATACAATCAGTATAAAACAATGAAAAACTTTCTTTCCCAGTAGTTAAATGAAACCAGGTGGTCCAGACCAAAACTTCACTGTGTATTATAAATATTTGGTTCTAGTGTTGTAAAAGTCTGTGTGTATAAACAACCAGATGGTTTTCTATATGTTTTCCACATAATTTGTGTGCTTCTTTGAAAGTGAGCTGACGTTTAGGATGTATGTTTTTCCTGTTTCCCCCATCAGAAGGTCCAACTCTCATGAAAAACAAAGAAAAAGATTAGCTCTGAATAATTGGAGGGAAAAGCATTTTCTCACATCTGGATTGTTTAAATCTACCTCACGGTGAAAAAACAAGAAGAAAATGTCGAAATCTGAGCTGATCATTAGCTGTCTGGTGGATCTGAGGGTGAACGGCCATCTTTGATTTTGGGTTGCTCTTTTTCTCAGAAGGTGCTACGAGTCCCCCCCCCTCCCATCAAACCCTTTCACCCATCCTTGATTCCCACTAGCCTCACACCACACACTCACACTCCACCCTGGAGGAGGTGAAACAGGGGCTCCTCTGGACCCCTCCACAGCTGAACGTGGGACTCTGAGGACAGTCGCTCAAAGAACCAGGGTGGGTTGTCTCTATGTGTGTGAGGGCGTGTACATTTTTTGAATAAATTTTATTCTAATAAATTTTTGTTTCTGTTTTGTTACACCTCTAACTGATGTAAATTGGAAAATAAAAGGAAAACCTATTTCAATAAGATGGTGATAGTTGTGTTTTGAAGGTATGGGGATTATTCTGGGATTATCTCTTGAAGTCAGATAATCTGTATGCGTGAAGAACGTGTGAATGTTTAACACTGTTAAGCAGGTTCAGGCTGTGTGGAGTTAGTTCCTGTTTGTCTGAACTAATGCACATCAAAAAACACAGTTAACCAGTTATATATAAATATATATAATATTGAGTTTAATACTTGACACTTGTAGTACTCAGATCTGACATGCAAATGATTCATTCTAGCATGTTATTGAATAAAGTACTAATCCTGTTAAACAGCTCATTTCTAACA
The DNA here is from genome assembly GCA_006937955.1 of Pachypanchax playfairii. Taxonomy (NCBI): domain Eukaryota; kingdom Metazoa; phylum Chordata; class Actinopteri; order Cyprinodontiformes; family Aplocheilidae; genus Pachypanchax; species Pachypanchax playfairii. The sequence continues at coordinate 3,061,864 of SSNP01000047.1, forward strand.
GTTATCTGGTTTCATTGCAGCTCAAATAAATCCTGTTTTAATCGAATGTATAAGTATTTAATTCAAGAGTCTGTAGAACAGGCTGAGTTTAATCACCTACAAAACGTCTATATACTTTCAGAATTTAACAAAAAGAAGCAAAAAACAGCGTTTGAACTTTTAACACAGTTTTATTAATAATTCAGGACTGTGTGGAGTTGGATGATGGTCAGGAGATGAGTTCTGTAAACAGGGACTGATGGGAGAGGTTGGCAGGTCGTTCCTGAGGGTGAGGCAGCGCTGGACTCCCACTCAGCCCGATGCAGAAGACGCCGCTGCTCAGGAAGTAAAAAGGCACGTGTGTGATTCTTCCACTGGACCAGCACTGAGACCAGAGACAGAAACACGGATCAGGTGGAGAAAACTACAGCAGACCGACTAATCAGTCACGTCTGAGCACACGGAGACAAAACTCAGAGATGAAAACATACTAAAACAATTTTAAAAGTTCAGTTATGATGTAAAACTGACCACAGTGAGAAGAGCTCCATGTTGGAAATTTGGGTGGAACTGCATCAGTCTCGGCTCTGAGCCCAGCTCCCCTTGAACGAAGCCACTAAACAAGAAGAAACATTCAGCTAACGCAGGCAGGAAACGCAGCAGAAACACAGAAAAAAACAACCAAAGCACGAACCACGGCAGAAGCTCGAAGACGGGGTTGGTTCTAGTTTTAAAGACGGCGATGATCGAGGGCCGGTTCGCCGCTTGGGGATCACCTGGAGGAAAGATGAGACTAAAATACGTCACATAAACCTGAAAACTGATGGGAAATCAGGAGGAATGTCGAACCTTTAAGAAGCACAGCGAGCCGTTCTCCTCTTGGATCCCAGACTAAAGACTGAATCTCACCACCAACGCTGATAAAAACACATCAGACAGGATGAGTGAAGAGAAAACGGGTTCCTGTTTTATATGAAGAGTTACTTTGCAGAGCTTTGCAGACTACGCATCATTTAAAACTGTGGGTCATCTACAGCAAGACGATGTGGAGTGGGTCATGAAGGTCAGTCGTCTTACATGATGTCTCCATCTGGCGTGTTAAAGGTCGTCTCTGATAGGTCAGCAACAACAACTGCTGCCTGCGGCCCTTTGAAAGCACTCACCGGCACGCCGGCTGCAAAGATATCACAAGGTTTTAACTAAAATTTCATCTTCACCAAATATTTGACGGCTTTGTGTTTACTTGTAATGAATCTAAAGCGATGAGACATTTAACCTGGCGTTCCAGTTAAAGTCAGAGCGTAGATAACTGTCTCTCCCTGGACGGTGAAGAGAAGTCGACTCCCGTCTGGACTCCAACAGCCAGACTGAACAGTTAAACACAGAAATGTGAATATTTGATCTGGAATGAAAAGTAAAAAGCAGTCGAGAGGTTTTACCTGGCAGCGTCCTTTAATACACGGCCAACGCTCACAGGTCCACATTCTGGTTTCCCAAACCCTGAAGAGAGGAAGGTGGAAAAGCTGACACGGTAAATCCATCACATGTTGAGAATTATTCATGAACACTGTCCTGCAGGTTTAATAAAAGAAAAAGGAAAATGGAGGAAGTTTTATCTGAACCTGAATAAAGAAGATGGTGTGGACGCCAGGACATGGCTGCCATCAGGTGACCAGGACAGGAAGGTGACGCCTCCTCCTCCGACACGCTGAAGGGGTACGCAGCTCTCCGCTGCAACATCCCAAACCTGAAACACGCATTTCAAGTTTCAACATCTCACCGCAAATAAAAAAGCAATTCAGTTTTTGTGATTGAAAGATGGAGGAGTCCTCAAACCATCATGGCCGTGTCCATCGGCGAGGCTGACAGGAGGAGGTCTCCGCTCGGAGACCAGGCGATGGACGTGACGGGAGAGTGACCGGGGTGGGACAGAACCTGAGCGCAACCAGACGAAGGCCTGGACGGGTCGACAGGAGGATAAAAGGAAGTTTTAGAGCTGCTCTAGATTACAGATCCAGAAAAATCCTCCCGTTTGCAGAAACACGTCTGTAACAAAAACATGCTAAATGAAGTGTTTATCTGCACCTGCACGCAAGCCAGAGGTTTTTCCTCTCATGACTGAGCCAATAGATAGTTTTTATTATGATTAAACTAAAAAAACTGTGATTAACTTTAGTGTTTCTGTCTTCTACAGTCTGTTATGAATCCATAACGTTTAAGGTTCTGAATCACGTCTGTATTTTTTTCTCCACAAAACAAAACAGACGAACAGAGTTTCTCCAACAGCTGTTTCTATATTCTCAACGCAAAGCTTGTTCATTTAGGAGGTAAAATAAATGAGTTTAATCATGAGATTTTTTTAAACTCAGTATACGAGGGTTTAAGATTTGAATGCACCTGGTTGACAGAGAACAGGGATCCACGTGCCACACTAGTAAACAGTTCTGGCATGCGACGGCGAGCGCAGACGCACACAGAGGTTTCCACTGCACGGCTGCTACGTTCCTCTGGAGACGATGCTTCAGCGTGGGCGTGATGGCGCTGAAGGGGGACAGAGAAGGCAAATCAATAACCCAGGAAACATTTGCTCAATTAAATATTTTCTGCTCAATTTAGTTGAAAAGTTTGTGCTGAATACATTATATCGTTTTGCTGAACAGGAAGCAGAAAAGTTCAGGATGAGTTTTAAACGTTCTGTCAACACGACACTATGGAGGCGTTTTAGGGTTTTTGTTACGTACCTTTTGGAGTTGTAGATCTTGATGGAGTCGTCCAGCAAGGCGACAGCAAATTTATCAGTGTGAGGATGCCAAGCGAAGGCTCGAACCACGCAGTCAGACCTGGCAACCGCACAGGAAGTTTGTCATTTACATTCCAGCTTCGCAGAACTGGGATTCTTCCTGTTGCTCATTATTTTAATAACAAAGAAAGAAAAATTTCCCTCACCAGTTTAGTACTTGTGAGAACTCAGCTATCATGTCCTCGCTGCTCAGCTGCAACAACAAACAAGCAAGTGATGCAAATTTTAACACGACATGCATAAATGTTCAAGGTCCGACGCACTCACCATGATATGAGGAAACAACGAGCCGTGAAAGGACGAGACCCATCGCAGCAACGCCAGGACACAACCAGAAGTCACTGACAGCCACTTCGGCACTGAAACAATGAGAGAAGGAGTTAATGATGATGATGTGGAGCATCAAAGCAACACATGACATCCTGGTGCATCACGTACCCTCTGAATGTGAGGTGGTGATTTCATCCAGCAGCCCCGTGAGTCCACCGTCCCGCCTGGAACAGACACGTTTCACTTTGACTAAACGTGACATTCTTCTTATTATTATACTCTCCAGTACAACTCAGTTAACCAAGTGAGACTATAAAACTGTAACTGTTCTTAATATAAATTATTTTGACGCCAAAGTTGCAGAATTCCATCATCTACCTCACCAAATTACCTGGCGGTGTCTGTAAACTGATGGTACACGTACAGGTTGCTGAGATTAACTCAACGTTCATGTTCGTTTTCATAGTCAAAACTGGAGGAAAACAGCTGTGAAGTAAATAAATAACGTGCCGACAAGGAGGAGATGTTTAGCTAGTTGAGGTGTGTTTCAGATTGTCGAAGGAAGTTTGATAAAAGACGAGAAAATAACTTTTTTACAGGAGAAAAGTTCTAACATTAGATATTTGCTAATGTGGGAGAAGGGGGAGATAACGCAGGGTGAGGGAGGTGAGATCAGAGCGATAGCGGGGTGAGATCAGAGGTGAAATCTGTCTCTAATTATAGGTTTTACAGGTGAAACACACTAAAACAATCTGTGTCACATGTCATAGTTTTAGTGTGAAATCAGTAAACAGAGATTTGTTATGTTTTTATGCATAAAGTGATAAAAAGCAAAAATAATTATAAAAAAAATATAAATAACTTTTTCACAATTGTATGAATGAATTGTGACACTTTCTGTATGTAAAATCTGACATTTCAATTAATTTTTACGGTTTACAGATTGCTAAAGTGAATTCAATGACAAAAACCTTTTTTCTAAGTATATAACATCAATATTTGTGTTCTGAATTGTGTTCAAGATGTTTGAAAGTGATTACAGCAGTAGTTATTTTGAAAAGCCCCGTGAAAAATTACATCACCCTATCCAAATTAGATCTTATTTTTCAGAAATTTTGGGTCAAACTGATAATTTGGATCATTTACTGTATCTCTTACCTCTCAATTTTTAAGTTACAGCCTTGTGAAAATATTTAGCCCAAAAATAAGAATTTCATCAGGAAACGAGTGCCTAAAGGGTTAATATTGAAGCCTTACAATATGTTTTGGGGTGTAAGAAAGTTTCACATAAAGATCAAATTAAAATGTTCCTTCCTGACAGTATAAAATAAAAACAAATGATGCATCTGCAGCTTTTAGGAAACTTTACACATTCTGGAGGTTTGTGGATTTAATAATCAACTTGTTTGGGATTATTGTGACAGATGAGAAGCTGAACTCTTGTGTTCAGATCAGCTTAGTATCATGTGACAGTTTCCTACCAGGCAGCTGCGCTTCTCATCCACAGAGTTTCAGAATGATCCAGAAAAGCTGCTTTGCTGCTGTTTTCCGTGCGACTGTGGAGCTTCAGAGACTCTCTGGGAAAGTTCAGACTCAGAGGGTTCAAATCCTGCACAAATCATTTTAAATACGCTCATATTATCACCACATATTGGATAATAACAAGAAGTTGCTGCTATCTGTGTGCGGACCAGTTTGAGCGGCTCTTCGGTGATGTTGGTCCCTGAAAGCATCACGTTGTTGGACTCGCATAGTGTTGTTTGTCCCGGGGGAAGCGGAGGAGGAAACAAAGCCAGCGAACACATCTTCACCACGGTGAAACGCTGCTGCTACAGCTTATAAATAAACCACATACTCTTCATGTAAACTGAACAACAATATTGTATATTTACACAAGTTACGCTGTCACTTGGTGTTTGCTAATTATGTTAGCAAACAAAAATTAGCTCGTTGATTTACTTTGATTCCTCTTTGGGGAATAAACATTAAATTATGTTAAAGTTACCTTGTACTGTGTTCTCCGCGGTGTTCAGATATTATTTCATGTCTCTAAAAGAAGTTAACAGTTAATTCGTTACGGTACAATTTCCCATTTTCAGTTAATCCCGCCGTGTGGTGTACGGTAAGCCGAGAGGGTCAAAGTTATGGTAGAACTTGCCGTGCTGCCCCCTGCAGAACACCTATAGGTATTACATGCAAACTTGCTTGCAAACTGCTTTGTAGAATGTTGTGCTTCTGTTGTTCTGCAGAATATTGCATTACTCTGACTTGTATGTCCTCTAAAACATGGCTGAGAAATGTTATATAGCTACTATTTCATTTCATAACATTCAGATGTAATGTTGTTTAACATTTGCATTTGTATAATTTCTTTGTTATGTTGTGGGTTTTTTGTTTAATAATTTTAATTTATTGATTTTTTATGATCATATTGTGTTTATGTGAAATGTTCGCTGCATCTTTTAAATGTTTTTGAATTATATTATTTTTTTCTTCCTTTTAATTATTTGATTTGTTTTTTTGATTTGATTTTTTGGTAAAAATGTCAAGATTTTATTTTATTTTATTGTCCAATGTGGCAGAATCGTGTGATTTTATTGTTCTTAATATTACTGATTAAATGATCAATCATCTTATATAAAGAAGAGTAATGATCATGCGATATTACCTCCTCTTCATTAGGTGAAAACCAGCATCAGGAGCTAAAGGAATTCAGTGTGCCTTGCTGCAGGGCAGCAGTATCAGTACCGATGCTGCTGATCCAGAACCAGCCGCTGGAGCATTAAAATTAGTGAATGGCACTCTGTGTTGATAGCTTTTGAGAATGGAAAAGGTGCTTATAGAAAACGGTCCTGCTCCTCATTGGGCTCTTGGTGTTTTGGCGCCCCCTTGCGGTGCAAGTCTCACTCCGTGACGTCAATTCAGCACTGGGAAGGAGACAGCTCCCTCCTCCTCCTCCTCCTCCTCCCCCCTTCCCCCAAAAAACCCCAGCGCCTCACGTTGCATGGGTCCCCGGTTATTGATAACACAATTTCCCGATGGGATCCATCCCAGTGCGATGAGGGTCGCGGAAATAGGCGCTGGGAAACCGAGAGACGAGCGGAGCGAAGAAAAACAACAATCATCTGATTAAAGGCGGACAAATAGAAAGGCGAGTCCACCCCTTCACTTGACAACGCGACATCAAGCAGGCAGAAAGGTATGGGAATGTCATGCTATCCGGTTTAATGCTGTTTGAATGAGAAACGGACGATATCAGGACGTTGAGGATGCCGCGGCTTGGTGCGGCAGCTTCACGCCGCTCGCACACTGCACCACTGAACTGATGCTGCCAAGGAGAGAATGATCGTCGTTAAACGCTACAAAATCATATTTGTGCTCCGTGAAAACGCACATGACGAAATATTTGTGTTGATGCCAACGTTGGGTTCATGATCAGCCGCTGCGGCAGTTCCACACGGACTATAGTAAGACATCGGACTCGCAGTTCATGATGCACGTCGGCTCTGATGCTGCTGAGTGTCATCATCACATCCTCGGTTATTTAAAGATTGATCGTGTGTGTGTGCGCGTGTGCGTGTGTTTGTATGTGCTCCTCTATCACACGGGCCCGCTGGATGTTTATTGCCTGATTTTTCACGCTCTCATTTCTCTCCACTTGTGCAATCCAGCAGAATAAGACTCGGTGCTGCTGGACGATATGAACTCATGTGCGCTCGCTTTTGGTTCTCACACACATGTAAGCACACGGACGTACCTTCACATACACACCGAGGGGGTTATGCAATAGTCGATCGCACACAATGGTCTGGACTTGGTGCATGAGGGAGCGCACATTGCTCTGCTGGTGGGACAGCTGAGGTGACAGTGAGAGATCAGGACTGGTCGTCTCATTCATAAAGCCATCTCCACTCTATGAGATGGCTCCCATTCACACACAGTCAGGCTTTGATTCAGATAGAATGTGGTTGTGGAAGTGAGGTGAGTGTGTGGATACACAACTCTGGTATTTTACATTGTCTGAATGTGGGAAAGTTAAAGTAAATAAACTCTGGGAGACTGAAGAAACACAGTCGTTTCAGGACTGGACAGCTCCACAGTTTCAGACCTGTCCAGTGCTGAAACTGACCCACATGTTAAAATCCTGATGAATGTACTCTGACTGATCTCCTCCAGGCTTTCTTCTCGTCTCTCCATCCTCCCTAACCTGCTGTGTTGGGGAAACCCCTGATGAGTGGGACCTGTATCCATGAGCCCCGCGCCCCTTCCCCCTCCCTGTCAGGCTTCAGCACCCCCATCTCAGAACCCACCTATCGACGACTCGATGGAGACACCCCTGCCTGCACGCCAGAAACGGACCTGACCCCCACACAGTGTGTCCTCCGTAACGTACTCTCCATTGACCCCACTGGACCCGGGGGGCCAGGCGGCAGCAGCCCCAGTCCCAGTGATGGACCATCAGGTCATTTTGACAATAGTGTGCTAAAACTACACGAACATGAGGCCTGCCAGTGCGGTGGCGGGGCCGAGGCGGGGCACAGCCCGGAGGCCGGCGCCATCCGGAGACCTTCAGAGAATATTAGGCTCCAGTCTGGGAGTGGGGGGTTTTTGGAGGGACTGTTTGGGTGCTTGAAACCAGTCTGGACCATGATTGGAAAGGCCTACTCCACTGAACACAAACACAACCAGGAAGGTACGTTCCACCTCTGACTTCTCTATGTGAGTCTGTACCACGTTTTACAGGAGAAATTAAACGTGATTCGTCTGTCGTTATAAAGTTTTGAGCTGTTTGATTCACAAGAACAAAAAAAATCCTATCTGATGTTCAAACTTCACACACTGGCAGAAATTAAAATCTTGAAACCTAATCTCAGAGGGAGTACAGAAGGATTTCAGACCTTTCTTCTGCCTTTTTAAGGATCAGATTAGATGCTTCAGTTATTTAAATTAATGTGTTTCTCTTGACATCTTCTGCAAAGTAACTCAGTGAAAGTCGAGACGTAAAAGGGAGAGAATTAACTACTGAAATATATCAGACTGGAAGATAAACTGCAGCACCTGCACATCAAACTGTTTACAGCTTCACTTGATGATAATTACCTTATTTGGAAAATCCTGAACTTCGTAACTATCATTGCTCACCGAGTGCTGCTTTGTCCAATCTGGAAACGTGTCTGTGTTTTCAGCTGAGCTCAACCAACGTCATCAGTTACACTGAGTCCTCACAGCTGCTGGGGGGGGGCAAAGCATCCTCCCAAGAGATCTGGACCCTTCACTGTACCTCATGAAGAATTAATTTGTGTGTCTTTTTCACTCTGCAGAGCTTGTCCGTCTTTAGCTACGAAGCCTTTGCGGTTGTTTAAGCGATGCTAGTGTGACAGATGACGGACAGCTCAGACTGTTTTAGTTCCTCGGATTTTTCTTATCTCTGCTCACCAATGTAACGGTCTGCTTGATAATCTGTCAGTGAAGCGTTTGTTTGGTCCTGCTGGCGTGTTCGGATGTATAACATGGACCTGGTGTTCACTCATCAACCTCACTTTGTCCTCCTTGTCCACGATGACGAGAGCTCAGATTGACTTTGAGAGGCTTTTGTAATGTGTGATGGACATAAACTGAGTCATTTACTGCAAGAAAACGATCTATTTGTCTGTTAAACGCTGTCAGGTTTCACATTTAAGCCTCAGTGTTCCTTTTGTCGCTCTGAGTTTAGAGTCCTGGGAGGTTCCTTTTGAGGAAATCTCCGACCTGCAGTGGGTGGGCAGCGGGGCGCAGGGGGCCGTCTTCCTTGGAAAGCTGCATGGAGAAGAGGTGGCTGTAAAGAAAGTGCGGGACATCAAAGAGACCGAGATCAAACATCTCCGCAAACTCAAGCACCCAAACATCATCACTTTCAAGTGAGGAAACTCAGATGCGTTAAAATGTTTCTGCCATGTAACTGATTGTTCACCAGCGATCAGCCTTCTGAACGCTTTGCTTCCTTTCAGGGGCGTGTGCACACAAGCTCCTTGTTACTGTATCTTGATGGAATATTGTGCACAAGGCCAGCTGTACGAGGTGCTGAGGGCGGGCAGGAAAATCACCCCCTCCCTCCTGGTGGACTGGTCCATGGGCATCGCAGGAGGCATGAACTACTTACACCTCCACAAAATCATCCACCGAGACCTCAAATCTCCAAAGTAAGTCTCAGCTCAGTCAGTCTGGTGACAAGCTCTTTATTTCACAGCTGAGGTCTCACAACCTGACTGTCTGTTATGGATCCTTTCCAGCATGCTGATCACACATGATGACATGGTGAAAATTTCAGACTTCGGCACGTCGAAGGAGCTCAGCGATAAGAGCACTAAGATGTCGTTTGCAGGCACGGTGGCCTGGATGGCTCCAGAGGTCATTCGGAACGAGCCAGTGTCCGAAAAAGTGGACATCTGGTAAGTCTGACGAACATCTTCTTTCCTTTCTTTTGCAGCAGTTGAATTTTTGATATTTGTTACATTTGTATCATATATCTGGACTCGATTAAGACAGTTTAAATCTGATCTTTAAGGTCCTTTGGGGTGGTGCTGTGGGAGATGCTGACAGGGGAGATTCCTTACAAAGATGTCGACTCGTCTGCCATCATCTGGGGCGTGGGAAACAACAGCCTCCAGCTGCCCATACCTGAGAGCTGTCCAGACGGCTTCAAGATCCTGCTCAGACAGTGCTGGTGAGCAAGAACCCTGAAACGGACCAGAGAAGCAGCGCTGGTGTCTCTGAGTGGAGTTAGTCTGTAGTTTAAAGACTCCATTGATTTTTCCAGTGCATGTTAAGTGTTCACAGCTGTGCTTCCTATTTTGGATCTGCAGGAACTGTAAGCCCAGAAATAGACCTTCCTTCCGTCAGATCCTTCTTCATCTGGATATAGCATCAGCTGATGTACTATCCACCCCACAGGAAACGTACTTTAAATCTCAGGTAAGGTTAATATTCCTCCGTGATGATGAATAAAACTACACACGGATGAAAAGGCATTCAAAATTCATTTATTTGTTTGTGTAAATACTCGTTTAAAGATAGCTTCCCACAGACAATGGTTGTCCTGCAGTCATGAAAGGTTGAGTGATGCAAATTTCGGAGCTCTTCCCATTAATCAGCTGCTGTGGTTTCATCTAAAAAGCTGCCTAAAACTCTACAAATTAAAACAAACGATGCCCACGGGGCAGGAGAGCGCTGTAACAAGTGTTTTCAAGTAGCTGCTTCCTCAAGTTGGAATGTAATTAAATCAAGGAGGTTTTAAGGATCACCGGAGGTCAGGTTTAGGTCAGGAAGAGCAAAAACAACAAAAAAATCTTATGGAATCACCACAAATGCAAATCGAAACTAGAAAGACAGGAAGTTTTATAATAAAAACATCAACACCTGTCCAACTTGCAAAGTAAAGATGAATCACTCAGGTGTTTTTGTTTTGGGCTACACACTCGCAGAGTAATCTGTTAGCTCTTAAATGAGGCGGTGCTGGGTGGAGCGGGTTAACAGAGATGTGCTCTCATCAGGCTGAATGGAGAGAAGAGGTGAAGCAGCACTTTGAGAAGATTAAATCTGAGGGAACGTGTCTCCACCGACTCGATGAGGAACTGATCAACCGACGCAGAGAGGAGCTCAGGTTCGAATATTTAAAGTCAAAAACATCAAACTTCATCAGATCACTGGAAACAAACAAATACCTGCAACTGTATTTGTGGGGGAGAGAAGTGCATCTCCTCTAGACGCTCTCACAGATGCACAATGACACAATCCACTTCCTGTTTTCAGGCACGCTTTGGACATTCGCGAGCACTACGAGAGGAAACTGGAGAGAGCTAATAACCTTTACATGGAGCTCAGTGCTGTAATGCTGCAGCTGGAGCTCAAAGAGAAAGAGTTGCAGAGGTACCCGGGAATTCATCAAAGCATGCATCACATAGTGATGTGCATCAGGTGGTTAGGCTGCGAGCTGATTTTTATTTATTCATATTTTCCAGGAGAGAGCAGTCTTTGGATAAAAAGTATCCGAGTTTGTTCAAACACCACAGCTCGAGACAGAGCAGCTCCTCCAACACCATGGACAAACTCATCAAGAAGAGAAACGTCCCCCAGAAGCTGCCCTCAGGAAAGAGGTGTGAGATCCCATTTCAGTGGGTATTTGATTCAAATTTTATGATGAAATGGATAAATATATTTTTTTTAAATGACTAGTGGGGTTGTTGACTAATCCCTCCAATTCTTTCAGGCCAGATCTCCTGAAGTCTGAGGTAATCCTTCCTAAAATGGATTCCTCTGTAATGCAAGTCACAATCCCAGCCTGCTCCAACAGGAGCTCCACTTCTCCCAGCCGGTCTCGGAGAGTAAAGACCCGCCATCGCAAGCCTGGAAAGGGCAGCAGCGGGGATCTGGCTGGACTCAAGGCGAATCAGTCCTCCCCTAACACTGATAAAAACACTCAGACCAGCAGCTCGAACACCTCCAAGCAGCTCCTGGAGCCTTCTGCAGCCCTGCGGGGCCTCAGCCACGAGCAGCAGCAGCGGCAGCTGTCCTCCTCCAGTCCTGACCTCATCTGCACCACGCTGGAGGCAGACAGCCAGGGGAAAGGGGAGCCCTCTGTAAGCGGGCTGGAGAGGGGGGGCAGCCTCAGTGCCTCTGCTGGTTTAGGGGGATCAGAAGGTGGAGGTGGTCTGGATGACCTCACAGAAACTCCACCACGCAGTGACACTCCCAGCGAAGATGCTGCATCGTTCCCCTTCTCCAGCAGCCCCGACTCGCCGTGTGGGAGGGGGGCAGCAGCGGGGAGAGGATCTCTGGGATCTCCTCGCCTCCTTCATGATGGAGAGGACAAAGACGAAGGAGCTGGTGTTGTAAGGATACCTCGGGGGGCATCAGGGGGGGTTGGAACTCAGCACCTCACACCTTCAGCCATCTTGTACAGGGCAGCTATCACACGCAAACAGGTGAGGTGACAAAAAATCTGTTAGTTTTCCTCATGATGACAACTTTGAGCTGTTTTTTGCTCAGGCCTTTTTCCTGATTTGGATTACAGAGGCGTGGAGTGTCATCCGAAGAGGAGGAGGGTGAAGTTGACAGTGAGGTTGAGTTACCACGGAGACGGTGAGTAACAAGCTGTCCTTCGTCACTGGAAAATTCCCTTAAGCCGTCTTCTGTCTCTGTTACATATTTATTCAGAAAACTAAGAATAGTTTTGAGTTCACGTCATTCTTCATTGTTTTGGTCTCTCCAGGCGTCCGACCAGCATTAGCAAGTGCCAGTCGGTTTCTACCTTCAGTTCGGAGAACCTGTCCGTGTCGGATGGCGAGGAAGGTCACACCACTGACCACTCCCACAGCGGCACCCCCGACGTGGTCAGCACCAACACGGACGACAGGCTGGACGACCGCAGCGATGACCTCCTCTCTCAGGGGTCAGAGATCCCAGCAGATAACACCGATCCTGCACAGGCTTCTGACGGCCTGTCGGAGAGGGATGGAGCTGCAGGGCAGAGCAAAGCTCCACTGGATGCTGGGCAGAATCCTAATGAGGTAAAGGAGCTCCGTAGAGGGTTGGACATGTCTGTCTAAGACCACACAAACAATAACATAAACCAAAACATTGTTAACAGTTATACAAATTACTTTCTACATATTTGGACCAGATCTTGGTGAAACCTCCTCCGTGTGTGTGATCTCATATCACAGTGTTTACCTTAAAATACAGTAAACAATCAAGGCTTTGAATATAAAACAATTTTACTGTCGAACAGATAAAGATTGCATAAAAAACCCTGAACTTCCACTAGAAAACCGAATAACAAAACCATGAGACTTTAAAATAAATTATCTAACACAGTTTATGAGAAAAGTTTTTAATTCTAAACATATTGTAGGACAGTGATGTTTTCTGACAGCAAATATTAGAATCTAAGAAAAAAAAACATTTATAAATAAATAAATGAATGGATTTATAGGAAGATTTTGACATCATATGAGTGGATCCGTTGACTTAATTGTGATCTAATGTCTGTTTGTCCTGAAAATTGACTCGGTTAAAAGGGATAGAATAAACAAAGCAAACGAGAAAAGAAAGGACTTATTGTTTATTTTACAAATATGTGGTAAAATGGTCTGAACAGATTTGTTGACACAAAACAGTAAAATTATTAATCCTGCATTATAATCACGTTTCAAACTAATTGATTACCCTTAATTGGAATCTCAGGTGTCATTCATTTTTTCAGCTGTTTGAACGGGTAGTTTGATGTCACTGTGTGCACCACACTGAACATGGACCAGAGAGAGCATGAGAAGATTTTACATCTCCATGTTAAAGGTAAAGGTTGCTGGATCATCTCCAAGCAGCTTCATGTTCCTGTGACCACAGCTGATGAAGTCCAACACCAGATTTAACAGACTGACAAATCAGCTGGTAGAAACGATCCAATATCTAAAATTATTCAAGCTGATGTCACGTTCTGATCGCATCATCAGTTGCATTCTGAACCATAATGAACTCCATGGAAGAAGAACCAGGAGGTTCCCATCCGTCCGTCCGCTGAAAGCAACCAGCATGTTTTCTATATAACTTTAAAAAAACCTGTTTTTCCGCAGCACATTTTTTACATCAGTTGCTTCTTTTTAACCTCAAAGAAAACAATTAGTTTCTGTGTTGCAAACAGAAAATAATGAGAGTTGTAAAAACTCTCCTAAAGAGACAAGTGAGTTACCTGGATTGGTCGATCGGTTCTGTGGGGATCTTAAATAATAAAGCTGATGTCAGTGATCTAATGTGTCAGTCCTTGCAGTGTTTGTGCTTATTTAAATGATCTAATAGCTAGAAGTGCCTTTTGTTGTGGAAACAATGGCCCTGCCAGTAAAACATGCAGCACTTCTAAAGTAACTATTATTGAATAATTGCACTTTGTGTGATCGAGCTCTACAAAAATGTCCACAACGATGTCGTGAGCACTTATTGTATGTTTTCACTCTCTTTGCTTTTAAATCCTAAACTCTGATTTGGTTCTTTCAGTTCTCTTTAGATGTCACATTATCAGTTGTGTTTTGTTGATCTGTTTTAATTAAAAGAGTCATGTGAGTTCAGTTTACTCAAGGCTCCAGAGTTTACAATATTTAGAAATTAAATTTAACCAAAGAGGTCTAAGATAAGAAGTCAGGGACAATGTTCATAGAAAAATAAAGACGGACCATGAAGGTAGAAATAAACATATTGTTAACAATGAAATGCAAATGTGCCCAAAAAAAGAACCAATCGTCAAAACTGATAATAAAGTAATAAAATATCGAAAAGTAGCAGAAGAGAGGCAAAAGCCTACAGGAGGGATAGAAATGCTTGTTTCTTAAAGGAATAATGTGCAGAATTTTCAATATTATGCTTTTTAAAAATGAATACCATAATTAAAGAGCTATAAAACACGTTGTTTGCCATAATTCCATGGGATTTATTTTCATTTTAAAAAGTTATCAATCTTTTTTAATTTTTTTATGATCCAACAAACTTGTAATACTTTTTTCCACCACTAGAGTGAGTATAAGCCAGTTTTTGGCTAAGCTCCTGATCTGCTGCTGAAGAAGAAGACACTTTAAAGTTAGCAGTATCATTACCTGAGTTAGCATATGCTAAAACAAAAACAGGATGTTGTGAGTCACAGAAGCACAGTGAAAAAAAAAGTGACAAAACCAAAGTAAATATTGGCATCGCATTCATGTGCTGGAGACAGATTTGTGACGATAGTCTTGAACGCTGTCGCTCTGTGTGATGGAGTGAGGAATAATATTCGTCCCTGCCACCTTGTGGTGGTTAGTGCAAGTGACAGAGTAGTGATTTAGCTCATTACTGTCACCTGGTGTTGAAAATAAAAGCCATTATTTTCTACATTTTATGCCTTTAAGGCTACACTGCATGAAGATGGTCTTTGGAAAAGTAACCAAAAAGCATTGGATATTTTTTAAATATTTACACACAGACTTACACAAACGTATTACTTCAACAACATAATTCACAGGGTCAAGCATGGTGGTGGCAGCATCATGGTGTTGGAACATTTTTATTCAACAGACACTGAAAACTGAATCAAGTTAAAAAAAATTATGGATAGTGAAAAATCCACATTTTGGTCTTTTGCAGAGTTCAAATTTTACTAATTCAGAACTAACATTACAATGATTTGCTAATCAAACCTCCAACTTTAAATCAATTTACTATACTTGAAACTACCCCTCCTGCAACATTGTTATTAAAGACTCACTCCGATCATCTTTTGAGTTATTTTAAAGTGTCTCAGAGGTCTTTAAATTATGATTATGGTGTTTTTACCCAAAATCCCAAAACCTGTGCCGTTTTTTTATGAAGTAGTTTCTGCATAGCAGCAGTAGCTCATTAGCATTTTGCCTCTGCGTTGTGGGCGGAACCGCTGGTGCGGAGGGTCCTCCCGCCACTCCCTGTTGCTGAGAGCTCTCTGTTTATGCTAGCAGTACTACTGCTAGCTTACAGCTAGCAGAGTAAGAGCTTGTGGCCCACCCAGTGGATTTTCTATGTCACAAATTCAGTCTTTTTTAGACGTATTTTTGTGTCTGCTACTTATTCACAGTGATTTGAAAGCAGAAGTACTCAGAAATGCAATTTTGAGCTTAATTTTCTTAAAATATGTCCTCTAGCATCAGAAAATAAGGCCACAAGAACACACTAACAACACAAAAAACATGATTTTCATCAGAGTGGGTCTTTAAACATGCTTGCAAGATAAATGTTGTGCTGACATTATGTAACCCAGTGTGATGATACTGTATTTGCATGTAAATATTTAACATTGCTGTACTGGAGGTTTTATTTTAGTGGTTAACTGCTGCCAAATGCACAGCCTGCCTGATATACAGGTCGTGCATAACATCTGTGCTGTCAACTCTCTCTTTAGAGCCGGGCCTTATGTGATGATTCTGACTGTGACAGTGCCGAACTGGATCAGTCAGGAAGTGGAGAGCCCAGCCGTCCCCCCAGTGCCGGAGCGTGGGTGTCGCCATCCCATCCCTATCAGGGGTCTCCACAGACTCCCCACACAGGACCTCCATAGGTCAGCGGACATAAGCCATGTCCTCCAGCTACCCAACAATGAGCAACCATCACAGGTGTTCACCTATCTGTCAGTGCAGTACATTACTGTTGCCATGAAGGACCACACCCTCCACACAACTCAGACAAGTTGACTTATGGTGTCTCATAAGTTTGTTGGCTGGCAAATCTGCATCAAATGACACAGGACATTTGTCATAACCTGACATTAGATATTTTGGCAGCTTGTGGCATCAGATATATGTCATTTAAGTTTGGTAAGGGTATCTTAGGAAAAATAGTAACCACGGTAACCTTAGCCCCCTTACCAGTTCAGCAAAAACCCCTCATCAGATGCACGCACAAGAAGAAACTCCACTCGTAGTCCTTTAAACACTTTAACCTTCACTCTGGGATCATCCTCTAGGACACTGTTCACACTAATTCATCAGATACTAATGAAAAAAAAATGTAAATATTCATTACATACCACATGAAAAATATCAAATTTTATTTTATTTGTAAGATAAAAATGTAAAACTTAACTGTATGCAGCCCTGTGAACAAATGCATGACTACATATTTATAATTTACGGTCTGAATGTATTTGTTTTCTATTTTGTGAAAGTTTACACTTTTCTAATCCTAAAACTCTTATTTCAGTTATTTATCTTTTTGTTAATAAATGTCAGCACTCAAAGGAAAAAACAAGCAAACTAAATGAATTTAAAACTCACCAAAACATGAATTGTGATGCAGAAATAGAGATCTCAGTAGAAAATACATGTTTTTTAACACTTTTACTGAGTTTCAAACATTAAATGTAAACACAAGTGAAAGTTTTATGGGTTTGTTGAATCAGAGAAAGTCAAGATACACCTCTGTTGTTGTATTCTGACTGGGTAGAATACTTTATACGGCACAGCAAGTTTAAATGTCTGCAAATAATGTTGTTTTTAATTCTAGCCATCTCATGTTTAAACTGATAGAGTGTGGGAGAAACATCTGATTGAACTCCCTTATAGCTTTCATGATAGCAGTATTTATTAGACCTCATTAGCTGGAACAAGACACAGCTGTTCAGTTTTTTCTGGTATTTCTGTGACGGGTCTTAAAATTGTTGCAGTTTTTTTTTTTCTTTTTAAGAATCTATAACCCCAAAACATCAACACGAGTTTAAGCAAGAAGTTGCTTTTTTGCATTGTTGTTTCGTAAATAAAGTCACAGAAATAAGGACGTTTTTAGATTTCACAAATTCCTCTTATGGGTAAAACCATTAACCGTAATGCTCGCTGTCCAAGCTGCTAGAACAAACTAACGTTTTTTTGTCTGAATCATCAACATATATAATAACTAGACATCTGAACAAGACGTGGAAGTTGAAGCCAAAACTAAAAGAGTGCCCCCTTGTGGCTGGCTGCAGTAAATGAATGTACAAAGCTCTTATCATTGGAAAACATTTTTAAATTTGTTTCTTGATCATGCTTTTTAATTATTTCTTGTTTCCTTGTGATCCCTCAAACACACTGGACGCGTCAGCGGTGTGTAGTGTTTTGCTCGCAAAATCAGCCGCAGTCCCTTCTCACCGGGAGCGTTTCAGACGCGTATCACTCAGAACACACAACATAAAGCACGGAGAAAGACAACATGTATCTAGAAGATATGTGATTTATTTTCACACTATCTACAGACTTCAAACCCGTCACAGGTCATGTATTTTTTTGTAGTCTTGCAAACGGAAATCTGCACGCGTCCTTTTATTTTGAAACTCAGGGTATTTTACTTTTTACGTACGTCTGATTTTCTGTCTGGTCCAAAATAAACTGCTGAGGGTGACATGTTTTGGAAGCATAGCGCATAACTAATAGAACTTCCATGTAAAGACTGAGACGCGTCTGATTTGCGCCCGGTGGAAACAGTCCCATTGACTTTAATGGCGACTATCAGCCACATATTACACTTCTCTGACGTTTGTTACATGTCCAGAGGAAAGGAGGGGTTATAGGCCCATTTATGCTCATATTACATATTGAAAAAAGGAATGTCCATTTCAAACATCATTTTCCACATCCTCTCATGTTGATGTTGTTATTGGGTAACACGTTTATTTGTTTCATTTTGCTGGTTGAACAAGCTAAACTGCACAACGTTCCGTTAGCTCCGCTGTGTTTACTATCACGCAAACACAAAGGATGGATATAAGGTTCTTTATGTTTATGAAAAAATACAACATGGGATAACAGTCCAATTATCATACATGTTGATGATCAGAATCTTTAATCTGCAGGGATTAAACTTCTCACCCTGATCAGGTGCAACACTTGAGTGAATTTTGCCCTTTTTTTTTCTTCAATGTGATTACAGGGTTAGCAAAGGGCTTACCACTTTGACAAACTGTATGACATTTTTAGGACGCAGCATTACAAGACACAGCAGTTGTTCTCAGTCAAAGCTAACGAACCTGATTGTGTATAATAGGAGACGGTCCCCTTTGACCCCTTGAAACTTCCTAAAAAGCCTCATTTGTTCCTTTGACCCTTTAAGATTTAAGAGGAGTAGGTGAATAAGGAGTAGAGCACGTCTCATCGGTGGTCACTAGAAAAGTTAAGATCCATTTTGTTTTTATACAGCATTGCACCTGTAACATAGAAATTATATCAAAATATGAGCAACAGTAAACAATGTAATGGTTAAAAACTAATGCGTGGAGTTTATTGAAAAAAAAAAAAAAAAAGATGAACCATGTTATGGTTGCACTGTTGCTGCATCACATAAGACAGCTGAACGAGAAATAAATTAATATTTTCAATGACTTTAAGCATGTTCAAAATGTTCCAGTGTCATTTCTTGTTGCATAAATGTTTCCTTCACTCATTCATAGAATAAGAAAATGTGTTTCTAATCAGAATTGAACAATTTAAGGCCTAGTAGAAATACACATCACCTTTCATGACAGTTAGCTGGTCTGACGCCAAAGATTACTGACTTTCTAAAATGTTAATTAACCCTTTAACCACCAGTTTTCTCAGTATATCAGTGGTCATTGCTTCAGCTTTTTATTTCCTTTCTCACTATTTAATGTGTTAAAATCAAAGCTGTCAACTCAAGGTGGCAAGTAAAAACACAAATTTTAATTTTTTTTAGAAGGATGGAGCTGGTGCAGCTACATCAGTGGTTAAAAGGTCTGTATTGTGGACGATCGTCAGCTACCATCTCAAACAGGGTTTACCCCAAAAGAGGATCTGTATCTCATAAAAACAGTTTCATTTTATTCTGTCTGGTGGCTCGCAGCTTATTCTCCTAATAAACGCTAAAAACATCTTTTACATTCAGATGATCATAAAGATGAATAACAAGATTTAAACAAATATTTGATACATAAACGACAAAAAGGATCATTTAAGCATTTCACATCTTTTATTTCTGCATTTTCATTTTGTCAACAATTTAATTGCACCCAGATCTACAATAGTTTGAAAACGTGCACAAAAAACGTGTTTCTTCATCCTGCAAAGAATAAAAAAAAATAAAATCTGACCCAGGCAAAAAAAGGATAGCTGAAAACTAGTGTTAACTCTATAATTCTCCTTCTAGTTAATTATAATTTAATACTTCAGCATAATATACTTATAAAGACCAGTATGTCTTTTAGTTTCGCCCCCTTGCAGCATTCCCCCGCCCTGCATTAAAAAAAATATTTTCTCTATTTAAAACAAACATTTCATTATCATCACTATGGTCTTGGTAATTTCTGAGAAAACATTTCCCTCACATCCACCCACCTTCATCAGAATTCAATACAATCCTCCAAAAGCACTGATCGACAAATAAAATGAATGGAAACAGGAATGAAACAAAATAATTATTAAGCAGGTTAGAGGAGACGTGATACAGCTTAAAAACATGACACCCCCCCCCCCCACTAAACAAGAGATAAATTACCTTCAGAGTTCGTGTTTTTTCCTGAAGACACACTTAACTCCTTTTCACGCACTAAAACCCGTTAAATCCACAATGCCTCGCTCAGGAAGTATAGCTTCAAATAGCAAAATGGCAAATATTGAATTCTACTTGTACAAGGAACTGTGTATTAAATAAAAATAAATAAATATTTTAAAGGAAGGGAAAGAACAGTCCATCTATATTGTTTTTTTTTCTTAATTTTACATATTTTCTAAGAAAAATCTGACATAAGAAAAACATTATTTATGCCTTTTCAGATTTTTCTAAAACATCTTTTGTTCAGTATATCAAGAAAATCATACAGATATACAGAAAAAATTAAAAATACAACTGAAGGACGTCTTTTAAAACTATATGCCAACAGAATTTAAAACATAATAAATAAATTAAATACCAATATTATAATGATGATGGTGTAATTACAGCTGTGTCTAACCAAAGCAGGAGAAAACTGTGAGTTTAGAGTACTTGGTTTTTGCATTAAGTTCAATAAGGGACCTCTTGGTAAAAATTTGGGGGAGGGGTTTTTATTAGATGCTGATGAAGATCCTCCATGTCAGTTGGCTGCAAGTCCAGTAGCTTCAGAAGACAGCCTGAATAAATAAATAAAAAAACATGATCCAGCAGATGTTTCTGTAAGAACTTTTACCACCTCGGTTCTGATCAGTGTTTCACTTGATTCTCACAGAAACCAGAGAGGAGAAGCATCACATCACTAAAAGATTCTGCTCTGCATCATGTGAAGCAGAACATTTTAAAAATGCTTGTTCTAGGAGGTTTTCTTCTCTGAGCAGAGAAAAGCACTAATACAAGTGATTTGTGGCTTCAGCCTGGTTGCAGATCGAGTCCTGCTCTGACACACCTGATTCTGCAGAAGACTGTTCATCCATCTATTTAATGCAGGTGTGTTAGAGCCAAGGAACATCTGAAACATGCAGGACAAGGACCTGAGGACCAGGACTGGACAGCTACTGGTTTAAACCACCTTAAAGAATCCTGGATAATGTTTTCATTTGTTTACTGTAACTTGGACACAGAACAGACGATGATTCAGGCCACTAGGTGGCGTTGTTCATCCAAATTGAGCTACTTAAATCCATTTTGGTGAGAAGTTTTTGACACTGATCTTATATAACTATTTGTTTGACAGGTCATATCTATTATTATTAGCTTCAGAGAACCACTGAGGCAAATTAACATGATTTTCTTTGAAAACATCTCAAACAATTTCAGAAAGTCTGAAATTATTTTTGTTTTTATAAAACATGAATGAAACTGACCCAGCCAACTATAATAATACCAAGAACTTAGTATTTTGTTGCACAATCTTTTGAGACAATCACTGCAATCAAGTGATTACTGTGACTCTCAGTGGGACTTCTTCACCTGTGGACGGGTATTTTGGTTCAACCCGCTCCAGCTGTCTCAGGTTTGAAGGTGTTTTCCTCCAGACTGTTTCAGCTCCTTCCTTCTTTAGATCTGAGCTCATTAAAAGTCACAAAACACTCCAGTGTTTTGCTCTGAGTTGTTCGAGTGTTTTGAATCCTCCTGTTGGAGGAACCCGACCTGAGGAACCTGACCTGACCTGAGACGAGCTTTCTGACACAAAGCAGGAAATTTCGCTCCAGAACACCTTGATAGTCTTGAGACTTTATTGTAGCCTGAATACAGTTTTTGTCCAGAGCAGTTTGTTTAACCACAATTCTAAAACAATGTCTGTTTCATTAATTGATTTTCAGTTGTTTTTATTTAGTTACTTGTCTTTGTTTCTTCTCATTTCAGTGACCACTGTGGCTTTTCTTCCTGTTACAGAAGGGTACCAGTGTTTTATTCCAAGCCTGTAGCTACAATGATAACAGATTAGATTTTGGACTCTGGCTGTGGGCGCGTCACACATCAGTGTGGCATGTGGCGTTGTTTTTCCACAGGAAGTACGTTTCTCCCAGAGAACACACAGTCAGAACACCCGCAGGTCGTCACACTGATCTAATATCAGCCATAAAAACATGTTTCACTGTCACTGCAGTGTGTAATATTATAAATGTGTGACCCCATTTCAACTACCTATGACTGAAGCAGAGGTTTATGGCTAAATAACTAAACTTAAAACAGCTAGACAAACAAGAAAAATCTACAGATTTAACAACTTTGCTTTCTGATAAATTAGGATTATAATAATTATCGTGCTTCTGTGAGATACCAGCTCTCCATTTCTCCCTTTCAAATCACACCTGTCATGGATGATAAAACTCTTATTGTTTACAATAATTAAAAGATGTTATCTACGGACTGGGCAGGTTCTAACTGTTCCTCAACACAAAGGTCAAGTACAAACACACACCCACAATGCAACAGATAAACAATGAAATAAAACCTGAGTAATCTTTAAAGCTGATCTTTTTATTTTAAATAATGTAAACTAATTTTATGAAGTTCCTTTATCATTAATAGCAAATTAAATAAGCAAACGGTAAGAAAGTTGAACCTTTAAATGAAGCTAAGGAACAGCTGAAGAAGAAAAATCAGCTTTTATGACCATGACTGTTGCTGTGTGATGGATGTGCTGCAGCAGTCTGTAGCATCTCTTACCGGGCGTTGATCAGGTACTCCGCCAGGCTGATGCTGGCGTGGGACCCCGTGATGGTAACCTGCCTGTCGGTTGAGCCTTCCACCGGGTTAGCAATCTTGATCTGAGCCCCTGACATCTGACGGATCTCATTGATCTTTGCGCCCTGACGGCCGATGATGCAGCCGATGAGCTGGAAAAGGCAGGAGGAAAATGATTTATCAAAATAATTAGACAAATACTGCTGATGGCTCAGAATATGAGGAACATTGAAAAGCTCTGCATCGTAAGAATGGAACAAGATTAGAAGGAAAGGCTTACATCGTTTGGAATGGTCAGCTCATGAGAGCCAGTTTGTGCAGAAGCATCCATCCCAGCTTTAAGGAAAAGAGAAATGCCAATGAGAGTGATTACTAAATATATACAGCTGAAGACAAATTTATAAGTCTCCCTTAGAAAATGTAAAGATTTAAAAGTTTCCCTCAAGCGCTCGTCAGTAGAACATTTTTCAAACATCCAAGTTTCATGTTGGATGTTATTTTATTTTGCACATAGTAACAACATGATCATGTGCACTGATTCACTTAACCAAACAGCAAAAACACACCACTGCTGTGCTTTAACTTTTAATACCCAAAGCTTATAAAGTTAAATCTGAAGGTTATTACTCAATTTACAGTTTTAAAACTTGATTTAGGGTTTGAGCTGTAACTTAAAAAGCATTATACCAAAAACAAAATCTGTTTAAACTTAAGAAAAACAGATGTTTCGATGCTCTGAGCAGGATATAAAGCCATCAGTATTTACAAGTGTCAACAATTTGAGTGAGAAGTTTCTATAGATTCAAAAAGGCAGAACAAACAAACCTGGTCGAGGAGAAAAGCGCAAAACCCAAAAAACACAGACCCCACAGTGAAACACAGAGGTGGGAGTATCATGCTGTCAGCAACCAAACTGGGTCATCACTTTGTGTTTTAATGCAACTACAACCCAAAACATACGCTGTGTCTGAGGAAGAACTACCTGCAGAAGACCAACACTAACAACACTGACTGCTGTACTGAAAATGAGGGTCCAAGCCAGGGACACACAACTGAGTGGTATGGGGGAGGGTCATTTGGACCCTGATAATTTGGGTGTTTTTGTTTTAACTGCATTCCTGTGTACAAACTAAAATAACACGAGAATCCAAAATAAGACTAGGACATTTGAAAAAGTGATATTACAGAGGCCCTTCCATTAAAAACAGTTTTTCTGAGGTTTCTGTTGAATATTTTAGCTCCACAGGTGTTCTTACCTTCATAGTGGGTATGAAAACAGGTCAATAACTTCTCGTTCAGTTTTTATCTCTCAAACTACGCAGGTGGCGATAAAACTCAAGTTTTCCCAAGTTCGAACGGCCTGTATCTGTTTCATCACAACTCCTTTGTTTGTTAGTATTCATCAGCTCCTGGAGTTGAAACCACGCCTAGCATGCTGCTGGCTAAAAGCTGTAGCATAAGACGTATCAAACAGGAAGACACGACGTCTGACGTTGCCATGCGCAGCAGGGAAGGAAACAGTATACCTTGCTCTCATAGGCTAGTTTGTTAGCCAATCAGAGTCCAGCAAATTTGAATAATGAATATGAAAGAGCTGCTGCTGAAGCCTGACGGAACCAGCTGAATTTTAATGCAGACAGATTGAAAGGTCTGTTAATAAGTGTTTCCTGATGTTTTTTAGATATAAATGTTTCATTTTACAGGTTAATACTTAAGAAATAAATACAAAGTCCTGAAATTTGAATGAAATGGCCTCTTTAAAAATGACTGACTCTACTTAACAGCACTTGAGAAATATTTGTAAAACAACTACATTTTCATAAGGGGGAGGGGCTCATAATTTTGTCCTCAACTGTATATTAAGCACATCCTACAGCTGTCCACCTACCCTGGAAGCCCTGGTTGCCGTGTGCGATGGGGAAGGGGCCCTGCTGCATGGCCAGCTGGTGAAGCTTGGTGAGCTGTTGAAACGACGAGGCGAAGGAGAAATAACACATGGAGAAAAACCAAAGAATAAAAGGTCAGAAGACCGAAAAATGTACTATTAGTTTATAATGTTGCAATTTCCTTGTTGTAGGAATGATGATGAGCAGAAACTGTGAAATGAAACGTGGAACCCATGACTTAGACTTTATACAGTTTAGTTTCACTACTTGTTTATAAGTTGAGTTGGTAAATGGAGTTGCTGATCAGAAAAAGGTGGAAAAATAAATAAAAGAAAAGGGTGGCATGGCTTCCAGTTCTGAAGTTGTAAATATATTGGATCACTTACAGAGGGCCCTTCACTTACATCAGGCTGTGGAATGGCGTGCTGCCCTTGGACAGCATATGCCTGCAAGGAGAGATGAGCAGTTAGAGGAGGGCGTGACAGTGTGACACATGGTGCACCCCCCTCTGTATGTAACAAGAACAAACACAGACATACACACCACACCAGCAACTTTAAGAACATGTAAATCTGAGCACTTCCTTTAAACAAGTCGTTCGGCTGTTTACCTGACCACCTGCAAAGATGACAGGAGAGCCTGAGGGTTTGGGCCTGTATGGGATGGTCACTCCTTTGGGTGGTGACTAAAACAAGCACAAACACCTGCTGTTAACTTCCTGAACATCACAGAGCATTACTGACACAATCCCTGTACATACCTCAAGCATGACAACACAGATCTGCTTAACGCACTCGATAATGGACTGTGGGGTCCCTGCAATAGTGATGGCACGCTCTGTTGAGTTGGGCAGCATGTCCCCTGCTACTTGTACCTGAGCTCCTGCTGACTGCAAGCACAGGAACAAGCATCTGTTAGTCACACCCAGGTAAAAACTCGCAGTAAAAAAAAAAAAAAAAAAAAAAAACATAATGAGGACGCACGGATGATGACCAACCTCTCGGATTTCTTTGATCTTGCAGCCACCTTTTCCAATGAGCGAGCCGCACTGGCTGGCTGGCACAACGAGACGCATGGTGACTGGCGGTTTGCTGGTGGCCGTGCTGTTAGTCATCGAGGTGCTGATGTCCTGTAGATCAAGAGGCAGAGCAACAAAGTAAGAAAAAAGTGATAAAATCTGACATGCTGCTTGTATCGCTATGCTGGTAACGATGCAGCGGGCGACTCTGACCTCCTCCAGTTTCTCAATGATCATGGAAAAGGCTTTAAAGATGGAGGTGGTGGGTCCCGCGAGGGTTATGATCCTCTCAGGACAGTTACCCTCAGAGATGTTGATGCGAGCGCCACTCTGCAAAGAAACCGACAAAAAAACACAATGGTCAGTTTTCTCATTTGTGGAACCCAAACGTAACAAACACAGAGACAATCAATGTTTTCACCTCTTCTCTCATCTTCTTCACAGACTCTCCTTTCTGTTGAATAAATAGAAAATATGCAGTATTTACAAAACACCACAGAATGATGAGGAGATGGTATCATTCCAGCAGGAAAAAAAACACTTACCTTCCCAATTATGCTTCCAACTTCCTGTAGTAAGGAAGAAAAACACATGTTAAGACCTGCATGTTCCATGTTCTTACTCCTCTAAAGTCAGAAAGCCTTTAGAGGTCAAATTTTATCCTCAATTCATCGTTATCTAATTCACATACAGCAGCGTAACCAGTTTTACACTCAGATCTGAAGGTAAAGCATCAGTCTCATGTCTCCACTTTCAAGTAACAAGTCTTCGCAAAGCTTCTTGTTATGAGACACAAAAGAAAAGAATCCCATTTTCCACTTTAAACAAGCAAAAACAAAATAAGTTTGACTTAATATACAATGATTCTGGAGTGTAATAAGATTTAAAATCCCACTGCTGATACATCACAAGCAGCATCTTGATAATGGAGAACCAGTTAAAATGAAAAGAATTTTAAAAAACAGGGGAAATTAAATTCTGGTTGCTGAATAACCAGCAGACTGAAGAGATTAATTCATCAAACACAACTGAAGAACTGCGATTGCTCCGACTTTCTCAAATTCAGAGTAACGCCTGACAACTTATGTGGGAGTCCTCGCGGCCCTTCTGTCGGACCCACCTGTTCCTCTCTTCCCACAAGGGAAAGGCCAGTTAAGCCTGTCCTCCCTCGAAACACAAGAGACTGCTGCTAATTGGTTTTTATTTCCCCCTCAGCATGTTTAAGCTTCATCCAAAACACCAGTGTTCTTCCTATTTCAGCCAGTTTAATATTTCTAGGTTCAACACTGAGCTCAAGCACAAAACTGCAGAAAATATAAGTTAGAGAAACCTCAACAAAATTCCTCACTGCACAAGCACTAAAATTAAACTCTACAATAAATAAATCCTGTGATTTTCCATCTGCAAGAGACATATTAATAAGTTTTTGAAGCGTCTCTGTGTGTTCAGAGGATGCAGCTGCACTCACCTTCCCGTGCATGAGTAACCTGATGGTTAAGGTGACATTAAGTCCTCCTTCAACCAGACTCGATTCCATCGCAGCTGCTCGATCCACACACTGACAAGCACAGGCAGTTTTTAACTACTGGCTGAATATCTGTAAAAGGTTGGAAAATGAAAACGTCAGGGACAAATAGAAGCTGGAGAAGAGAGAGAACATCTTGTTGTTGTTTATTATAAAAAAACTGCATTCAGAGCAGATCAATGAAGTGATGCAGCAACTTCACGTTTAACAGTCTTACTCTGCACTTTAACAGAAAGAGCTGCTTCACTACAGTAATTCACGTCAGATTGGCCCGAGTCCACTCATTCTTGTTGACACAATGACCCACTGTGTTCGCGAGGATATGTCTATTTCCTGACGCTAAACAGTTGTGGCGACATAACTTTATTTTATATTTTTTACTCGCTTCCCAAACTCTTTGACCATACCACAGTACATTAAATACCAAAAGGGACCTGATAGTAAAATAAAAGCCCAACTGAATACCGTGAATATCGCCCACCTCATTTTGTAAAAGAGCATCACGCAAACATGATTTGAGAAGCTAAATTAGCACCGAAATGTTTCTATCATTAACTTCTCAATGTTGTCTGGGCTCAGAAATCTAAATAAATCAGTTTGCTCATTCCGTTTCTAGTATTTGCTTAAAAGCACAGCGTGTAACCACTAACTCACATGCAGCTATCAAGTTAAACAACACAGATTGGTAATTTTCCATTCAGCGCGCTAGCATTGTAGCAGCGTCGGTTCCAGGAAGTAGCCGTATCCCGCGGCCTACAGAGCGCACTGAGTTATCTCTGTCCTTCAGTCTGGAGGGAACGAAAAAAACAACAGAAAACCAGAATTTGTAAAAGTCTTACCCGAACCGTCCCTTGAAGTGTGTTCAGGGGGTGGATAGGGTGGCAAGGGTGGAAGGGGAGAGGTTCGGGAGGGAGTTTTAAAAGGATTCGGGGAAGAGGGAAGAGACGCCGCTGTTTGATCGGACTCCACTCTTCTCTTCTGCACAAAAGACAAAACACCGTCAACTTTGACTCCGAGTATGGCAAGTCATTATATCATATAATCAAAGCCAAATTATAACATGATCAAAGCCATTATATCATATAATCAAACCACACCTCTGAGAAAATTTGGATTTCTGAATATAAAACTCTCGAGAATCTTATTTTTTCTATTATCCAGATGTGAGACGTAATTTAAATTGTCCCTGTTTTATTTTTAAATAGCATCATACTGAGTTACAGGTAAACATCCAAAATCTAACAAAATATTTGTTATTAAGTTGTTGTTTCTTATTAATATAATGACAGATGTCTGATATTCTTTTTAAACTAGTAGTAATATGAATACTAGTTAAAATATCTATTTTTCAAAAGTTTTTTTGTAGATATTCAAGGTGATTTTAGCAGCCTCAGGAAGTTTTGTTGATTTATTTTTCACTGTCTAAATTTGGATTTATGGGTTGTAACATTGAGATTGTTATTACTTAATATGCAAGATTCCCATTGAAAGAATGGCATTTCATATCTCCATAATTGTAGATATTTGGAACTGAAATCCCAGAAAGAGTTAACTACAGAAATCTCATTAAATGAGAATTTGCTTGGTTTCTGATATAAATTGATTCTAAACTTCTGACATTTGACAAACAAACAGAATACAAAAATAAATCTGCATATTTACACTTATACAGCATTTTATTATTGCATAATACAAATACGCTGGCTGGTGTATGTGGGTAGGTGATGTTCTTTGGATGATTCATAAATCTCAGAATTGTAAACAAACTGGCTTCAGATTAAATGTCTTCATTTTACATCATATAAATGTGAAATTTGGAAAAGCAGAGAGACAAATAAAGGGAAGTTCTATTCCACTAGTACAGCAAACAAGCTACATTATCATGTCATTATCAATATATTAAAACTAATATTTTGTGTTTTGGTTATACTAATGTGTAGCTAAAACTGACATCTTTAGGGTTGTTTTTTATCTTCAAGAGAACCCACTGCATGTGGTTCCTGAGAGTAACAGCAAACATTTCTTTCCCTGTATGAACTTTGTGCTGCTTCTTCTGCAGATAGAGCTTCACTCCAGCAGATGGACCAATAACACCACATGAGTTTGTCTCGTGAGTTTTCCCTCGCTCAAATCCTACATCTCTTCTCTTTTAAAAAAAGAAAAGAGGCCAGTTCCAGAACTGAACCACTGTACATAAATAAATAAAAAACCTTTACAGTACATTTACTTCTTTACTGAGAGGCTAAATAAAACAATATTTTAGCTGAATAAAGACACACCGTACTTTGCAAAAGGCTTAGGACTCCTTCATTTCTTTGCTCATTGTTGTAATCTTTTAAAGTGCTCTTGATCAGCTGCTTTTCTGAGAGCTCTTAAAGATTTTATCTGGACTTTGGCTGTTTATTTTATTTTCAATCCAGTTTTTATATTTGACCATCTTCAGCAGAGTGTTAAAAAAAAAAAAAAAAGAAAAAAAAAAAAATATATATATATATATATATATAAACAACTTGGACAACTTAGAGAAAATGTTCAATTTGGCTTTTTTGTTATAAGCAACCAATAAAAAAACACCAGTTTTAAGGACATTTTCAACTATTTGTCATCTGCTGTTGATAGATTTTAGTTCTGCAGTTTTTATTCACCTTTTGTCCAGATTTGAATTATTTATTTTAAATAAAAGATTCAATTAAAACTCCTGATTCTAGTTAAATAATCCAAACTGCTTTAGTGGGTTTTTTTTTTGTGAAACAAGGTTCTCAAACCCAACGTTTATCATCAGGTTGAGTTTGTAGTCTGAACACATACAACACGTTTATTTGTCTGGCACACGTCACAACACCCACAAAACAATTAGTCAATGGCAAGAATAGCCTGCTATTGTCAGTAAACAATGCTTCATAGTCCTCTGAATGGTTAATCTCTCATAAATCAAATTCTCAAACAGAAATGATGTTCTAGAAAGTGCAGCGTACACACTGAGGTTTAAATGCATGACTCATAAATCATGTCTGGCTTGGTTTCACGGATTCAAATCACTCAGCTTTGAATAGATTGCAACCACACTGGGGAGAAACGGAGCTCAGCTGTTCAGAAAGCAGTTTGTTTCAGCACTTCCTGTTTCTTTTCACCTCTTTCAAACACCAGTTCAGGCTGTAGATGTTGGAATTTTCTTTACAAATCATCCACATGGCTTCCTGCGTGTTGCCAGGTTCAAGTGGAAGGCTGCGTGTGTGTGTGAGGAGCGGTTATTTACATACTTCTTTTTGTAAATAAAATTTGACCCTGACAACAGATCATTGCACTGTTTGCCACTTTAATGTTTTTGTATTGCAGCAGAATTCATGAAGAATCTTCATTTTTATGTTTTAAGTTTTTTTTTTGAATGAACACTAAGTTAATCTAAAGTGTGTGAAGTGAAAGACAAATACCAAGTACGTTTTTGTCCAAACAAAAGATGTTTAATTAGCGTAAAATGTCTCCGTCTCTTTGATCTGCCATTGAGAGCTGAATGATGGAGAGGAGAGAAGCTCTTTAGATCCACCAATCAGCACGAGGCCCTTTTCTCCTCTGTTGAGCTGTTGCTTACATAATCATCTGCTTACATCCTTCTCACAATTTTACATGTTTTCTCTACTTTTCCTCTCTTTATTACACCACAGAACACATCCAAATCATTGTCAGCTTGTTTTTAGTTTTTCTTTAATTTATTGAACTTGCACTCACTCGACTTTCCCTCTATCCTTCACTCCTGAGTGCTCAATGATAATCATATGTATGAAATGCCAATTGCCCCTACTATCCTTTTGTGAGCTGCCCCTGAAATCCCTCTGCCTCATTGTGCTGCAGACACACAGATTCATACCCAAATCCACTTTTATATTTCAGAAAACTGTCTGGGATGGTGACAGAAGTGCCAACCAACCAAACAAAATACAAACAAAAAGGGAGCGTGAGAAGGAAAAGTGAAAACATAAACAGAAGTTAAATAGAGTGAAAAACAAACACAGATTCCAACATGGGAAATAATTCAAGAACTAAAGTTATTTTCATGGGGTTTTATTTTATGGCCCTTTATCTCTAACTTGTTCTGTACTGAGGTTACTGAAGGTTGCTTGGACTTGGGTTTGAGCCACAGACCTTCTGATGACAGTACCACTTTACCAACCTGCCTGCTAGACCCCAGAAACATCTCTGTCCAGAAGAATGAAGTCCATGAAACAGATCCCGTGCAGCCTCTGGTTGAAAGATTTGCAACCTAAGATGCAGGCTGTGCAAAGATGCCCCTCAAACAGTCCAGCACTTAATAGCAGGAAGGAAGATGCAGGTACATGGGACACCTTAACAAGTTCCTGGAATAGTTTACAGGAACATTTGTCCTGAGAACAGGCTGGATGTTCTGCAGTCAAAGTGGGAGGCTCAGTGAAGAACGACTGAGATACTGTGTGACTTCCAGATCCAGACAGACAAAATACATGATGGTTAACCAACTGGACACAGTGCTGGTCAACTACCAAGAGAACAAGGCAGCAGTGATCGATCTAGTGATCCCCAGTGATGGGAGCAACAAGAACAATGAAGAAAAGAAGCTCAAGAAATACCAAGAGCTCAAAGAGGAAATAGAGAAGTTGCAGAAAGTCAAGGCCTCAGTGGGACCAGTGGTCATCGGAGCGCTCGATGAGAGAGCAGCTTCAACAGATTCCAGGGACAACCTCAGAGATCTCTGTCCAGAAGAGTCCAAAGGGCCACTTCTTGATTAAAATAATTACTTTCCAACCCAAAAGGGAAGAAAAGTAAATCTGACAATCAACATCAAATTATATTGTGTCATTCCATCAATTTTTTACATACAGCCTGAGGAACCAAATAAAACCCAAACCCTAAAAACAAAACATGACCACACCAGTCTAACGTGTCTTAATTTAGCCTTTTTAATTTGACTAAAACAACATGAATGTATAGATCAGACGTATATATGGTGGATGTGTGATAAAGGTAGGTTAGTATTCAGAACAGTGGGCAAGATGTACCTGCAGACCTGTAAACTCTCAAAAATAGAGACGTGGGGATTCACAGTGGGACTGAATTCTCTCTGCAGGGGTGTGAACAGATCCAAAAGCGTGTGCTGGTATGGCGACAGCAACGTCACCGCCTTTCCACTGCCACAGTTAGATGGGCCTGCAGGGTAGCAGCGAGAGGCGACACATGTCTGCGTAAACTGTCCATTCAGGAACCAGGAAGATGTAACACGGCTGTGACTCCCTGCTCTTATTTTCAGAGGATCTTCCACAAATAGGTTTCCCCCGCAGAGACAAATAATTGGCGTGATATCTTGGGGGCAAAAGCAGTCTGCATTTTTATGCCAGTCCTCCACTGAAAGAGCACAATCACACACGACACGAGACATGATTAAAATGATGTTAAAATGACGATATGATGATAATTAAATTCCTTAAACCAGTTGTTTAAATCTTTAGATGTAGTTTTCTGTGAAAATGTTGTGAAAAATAACTTTCTTGTTGTAGAAAGCTCTTTCAATAACCTCAGTTTAGAGAAACAGAAATTAGTTTGAGCTAATAGCAGTTTAGCTAATGGCTAACCTGAGTGTAGGCTAGACCAAAGTGGATTATGATTTAACTAATTACTGCATGGGTCATTATCTTTCAGCTGGCATCAAGTTATTTAACCTTGACTGGTGCAATGAGTTGCTTAAACAAACCACATTCTGTTTGAGAAGGTTAAATCGTTGACATCAAGTTGAGAAAACATCTAAGGAGATTGCAGAAAGTACAAAAATTGTGTTAAAGAGGCCATTCCATTTTTTTTCTGCTTGGTCTCGGTGAGGACGCATGCTTTCTTGTCTGCTCCCCCCATGCTTGTTCCCTGTTTTTTGTGCTTCTCTCGGTTTCCCCTCCATATACTATTCGAACATGAAATTATGGATCTGGTATCGTGGTAACTTACGCACTGGAAACATTTTTTAATTCAAATTTGAGGCTTGCGAAGGGGGAGCCCCCATGCCCGGACTCGACCTACGCTCTGTCGGTGGAGGACGTAGAGGACATATACATTTGGATTATTGATCGTGGGATTGTATTATTGATCGTATTGACAAATTTGTAAAATAATGGAACGTATGTGCCTTATCTGGTAGCACTCAGAACTGGAAGGATGGGTGTCATCTTGGAGAAGCTGCAGGTTCGGCTCAGTGTGGAGGAGTGATTAATTGGCTGTTTTCATCTGATTTGGTCCTATTTGGCTGTTTCAAATTTCCACTGAAAAAGTGCTCCATAAGGACTCAAAGAACTGTTGAATTCTTCAGTTCTGCCCTAATCTCTCCTATCTTATTTTGACTGGGCCTGAAGACCAACATTCCAACCTCCCCTGAGGAAAATGCTGACGGGATAATTGGCCACGCCCTCATTCCAGATGCCCAGCTGGGACGTACAGACCAAGGGCATCAGTTTGTTTTTAAAAGTGGTGGGGACAATAACAATAAACTTGAGTGTGGTTTGAAGACTGCTGTATTTATCCATTTAGCAGTTCATTGCAGTTTGCACTGCAGTCTGCACTACAGGTGTTAAAAACGCATGTTTATCCAATCAATAAAACGTGAAAGCCGGGTGAGTTTTAACCTGTTTTCCTGTATTAAAACCCACATTAGGCTGATCGATAGGATGGATCACTAACATCCATATCGTAGCTACCACAAACAATATTGTTGGTTATTTATAGTATTATTTGTGGCCGGTATTGTGCTGAGTTTTCTTTTTAACTTTTGAGTCCTAGACTCAGTTAGGTTCCAAACCTACTTTGTGGTCCCAGACCACTGCGATCGCTAACTCCAGCACTCTGATTCTTTACTTTCGTGTCAACCTGTAAAATCAATAACCCAGACAATCATTCAAACTCAGCGTATATGTCGGGAACGAAGCATCATATCAAGTATTCCGCTTTGTTAATCTTTTTTGAGTCAGCGAACGCTTTTTATTAAAGTGCAAATGATCCATCTCTGTAGAGGCGGGGCAGTCCCGCCCTGTTCACATTCAGCTAATCAGGGCCACTTCCTTGTTGCAATGGACACAGCCATTGGTTGGTGATCCAGTTACTAAAGTTCATGAGACACAATTATTATTATGGACAAATACTGTTCAGAGTGGCGTGATCAGCAGCTGCTTATGAGAATTGTTTTTATCAACCTTCTCAGGGCTGCCTCCTCTAATCTCCAGTCTCTACCCTGGGAACAGAACCCTCTCAGCCTGTTTTGATGCTGAGTGTCAGGGTTTTGGTGAAACCGTCTTCCTGTTTGATCTACACAGCTGCATGATTCTCACCAAGCTGAACAGCCTTGAGACTCCTTTATTCATTAACGTTTTCTGCTCCCAGTAACTTAAAATGTTAAATATAATATAAAATGATAAAACGTTAGCAAAAATAGCAAAGTACAAGTCTTAAAAAAACATTAAACACAACACCAGTCAAATACGCAAATAAGAGAAAAATAATGCGCTGCGTAGCAAACAAGACAAAACTGTCATGGTATACTACCAGGCGGGGTTTGTTTCGAGCTCCAAGTGCGACCCAACTCCAAACACACACAATACTGAGATCGGTTTAACAGTGTTTATTATGTACAGTGCTCCAAACGTGACAACAACAGTAACTGTACATATAGAATAGTGCCAGGACGGGAACTGGTGCGGGGCAGGAACGGTCCTGGTTGTGAGAGAGAGAGAGACGTTAGTGACAGGTGGAGATACCAGCTGCGGTGTGCGGGGATCGTGCTCTTTAAACTCACGGTGACGAGAAGCCGTGCTGTCGTGAGGAGGGATCCGTAGGCGCTGCCGCAGGGGGTGATGATCCAGGCTGTCCGAGCGTTGGTTTAGTGAGTCCGGCTCCAGGGGCTGTCTGCACAGTCGCTACTGTGGCAGGAGTGACAGCAGCGCGGTGACCGGTGAGGTGTGGATCCAGAGGGGACCAGAGACAGACAGGGAGCCAGGGAAAGAGCCAGTTGCGTTACACCGCAACTCGAGCATGAGAACCGTGGAGAGTCAGTCCGGTAGAACGGTAGTGAGCTGTCCACGTCGAGGCGCCGGTAAACTGGAGGAACGCTCCAGGACACGGGGCTGAGAGTAAGGGAGGAGAAGGCAGGTTAGTTACAACTAACAATATAACTGTCACTCAATGATCTCTGGCCACTCTGTTACCACGGAAGTTAGTGGAACAAACTGGCGTCTGTCTGTGGTTCCTCCTCTGCTTAAGTACCCAGCTCTCCTGAGCTGGGTAATGATCCACACCTGAATCCTCTGATGAGCTGCTGCCACGCCCTGCAAAACAATTAGTGCAGACAACCAACCACCACACCCACCAGCAGCAGAGATCCTGACAGTACCCCCCCCTTAATGGTCGCCTCCTGGCGGCCGACCCAGAGCTCCCACACCTGAAAAACAAAAACGGTTAGTAGGGGCGCTATACTGAGCCGGGGCGGAGGACGGGGGCGAGGAGGGCCTGGCAAGGATGGAGGAGGTGGAGGTGGCGGCAATTGTTGATGACGTGGAAGCAGAGGATCTCTCAAAGTCTGATATGAGGGTTGGGTCGAGTATGGCGGACCGGGGAACCCAAGACCGGTCCTCGAGGCCATATCCCTCCCAGTCCACGAGGTACTGACGACCTCGGCCCCGAGGACGGACTCCCACGATCCGACGCACGGTAAAGGCGGGGTGTCCATCTATGATGCGGGGCGGGGGAGGCGGAGTGTCAGTATTAAGGGGACTGGTGTGAACGGGTTTGACTTGGGAGACGTGAAATACCGGGTGAATCCTGAAGTTGGAGGGGAGTCTGAGGCGGACAGTGGTGGGGCTAATCACGGCTTCCACTTCGTAGGGGCCCAGGAACCTGGGGGCTAATTTTCGGTTAGCTGACTTGAAGGGGAAGTCTTGAGCAGACAACCAGACTCTCTGACCTGCTACGTACGTGGGTGCCGGGATCCTCTTCTTATCTGCTCGGGCCTTGTTCTGGGCGGCCGTCCGCTGGAGAGCGCTGCGAGTGGCGGTCCAGATCCGGCGGACCTTCCGAAGGTGGCCCTGCACAGAAGGAATGAGAGGATCCGGGTGAGAGTCTGGGAGGAGAGAGGGTTGGAAGCCGTGACATACCTCAAACGGGGATAAACCGGTAGCAGTGGAGACGTGCATATTGTGAGCATACTCGACCCAAGGGAGATGAAGGGACCAGGATGTGGGGTTTAAAGAGCACACACACCGCAGCTGGTTTTCTATCTCTTGATTGAGTCTCTCACACTGTCCGTTCGTCTGAGGATGGTAGCCAGAAGTGAGTTTGGGTTTGGATCCCATGGCAGTGCAGAAGTCCCTCCAGACCCGTGAAATGAATTGGGGTCCCCTGTCGGACAGAATCTCTGTCGGGATGCCGTGGAGTCGAACCACATGTTGCACCAGAAGTCGGGCGGTTTCCTGTGCAGAGGGTAATTTCGACAGTGCAACACAATGGCATGATTTAGAGAAACGATCAATGATGGATAAAATCACAGACTTGCCATGTGATGGGGGAAGACCGGTGATAAAATCCAGGGACAGGTGGGACCAGGGTCTGGAGGGTGTTGACAGTGGTTGCAGTAGACCGGCTGATGGTTGGTGAGAGGACTTGTTCCGGGTGCAGGTGGAGCAGGCGGCAACATAGTCCTGGACGTCCTTGTGCAGCGACGGCCACCAGAAGTACCGCCGGAGCAGCTCTATGGTCCGGCTGACTCCGGGGTGACAGGAAAGGCGAGACGTGTGGCCCCAGCGCAGGACTTGCGCTCGGACGGCTGCCGGGACGTACGTCCGATTCCGCGGTCCACCCCCTGGGTCCGGTTCGTGCTGGAGTGCCGCACGAACCGCCCGCTCGATCTCCCAGGTGACAGAGGCCACCACGCAGGAGGAGGGCAGGATGGAGGTAGGCTGGGCCGGAGGGTCATCGTGGGTGAACACCCGGGATAGAGCGTCGGGCTTGAGGTTCTTTGATCCAGGTCTGTAAGAAATTGTGAGGTGAAAACGTGAGAAGAACAGAGACCAGCGGAACTGACGGGGGTTGAGTCTCTT
>SSNP01000047.1:3100085-3144166 GCA_006937955.1 Pachypanchax playfairii
GACCTTAAGCAGCAGCGAAGGCAATGCTCACTCCAGGCCGCGATGCTCTGCTGCCCCAGTTGAATTGGGGGTTGTGCTGCGCCAGCCACGGAAATCCTAGGACCAGGGGAGCCTCTGTGGTAGGAAACACAAGAAAAGACAGGGTCTCAGTATGATTGCCGGAAACAGTCAATGTAATGGGTTCTGTTCTGTGGGTGATGGTGGTCATGCGGCTATCGTCGAGGGCTGTGACGTGCAGAGGTCTGTTCAGTGGGGTTAGTGTCAGGCGTCCTTGCCTTGCCAGTTTAGGTGAAATGAGGTTCCGTTCGGAACCGGAGTCTATAAACACAGTGCAGGTAATGGGCTCACTGTGGGGCTTGTTTATAGCTGCGGGTAGCAGCAACCGGGGTTTGGCCTGTTCTGGGCCCGTCAGGACCCCCACTTTCACTGACGGGCCTAATCGTTTAACATCTGCGGGCAGGCACCTCCATAGTGGTGTGGCGAAGCCCAGTACGCACAGCAACCCTCCGCTCGGCGGCGTCTACGCTCCCGTGAGCTGGGTTTCACCCGCCCTAGTTGCATGGGCTCTGGTGAGGGTGTGCGTCTGGGCGAAGGCTGCCATCTAGGGGATGGTGCAGGGCCCACATTGATGCTAGGACAGTTCAGTTCGGGTGCTTGTGCACGTCTGGGGGGAGAGTGCCCTCTTGTGTGTGGTGCTGGACTTACAGGTTGTGATGCGGTGGAAGCGGAACTGGTCACGTGACGAACCCGGAAGTGACCTCGTGTCCGTCGATCCAGGCGGGTCGTCAGGCTGATGAGACCGTCCAATGTTTTTGGTTCCTCCCGGCTAGCGATGTCCTCCTTCAGGCTTTCCGGGAGGGCGTTGTGAAAAACGCTCCGGAGGGTCTCATCAGACCAGTTCGTGCTTGCGGCGAGGGTCCGGAATTCCAGGGCAAAATCCGCCATGTGTTGCGGACGGGGTCTAAGGGCGAGGAGCTCCCGCATCGCGTCCTCCTTAGTACCGCCGTCCGAAAAGGTGGATGTGAAGGCCTCGAGGAATCTGGAATATGGAGATGTCTCTATGGGGTTAGTCTCGACATAAGCATCTGCCCACCTGAGAGCTTTGTCCCGAAGCCAGCCGATGATGTACGATGTTTTGCTGGCATCGGAACAGAAAGCTTGAGGAGCCCGGCTGAAGACGATCCGGCACTGCCGGAGGAACCCCTTGCAGTTCCTGGGGTTACCGTCAAAGGGTGCCGGATCGGGGATGGCAACCTGCCGGTAGCCGGTGTCCAGAGGCGGGGCAGAATGCACCGCAGCCGCTGCAGGAGGAGGAGAGGGGCTGCGGGAAAGTCGAGACATCACAGAGGTGAGTTGAAGACTTAAGCTGTGGAGCTCAGCAGACAGGTTAGCTTGACTAGCAGCGATCTCGTGCATAAAAGAGTCATGTTTTCCCAGCAGGATCCCCTGCTGGGTTAGTGCTGTCTGGAGCTGGGTCTGGGAGCTCTCGTGGCCAGTTTGTTCTGTCATGGTATACTACCAGGCGGGGTTTGTTTCGAGCTCCAAGTGCGACCCAACTCCAAACACACACAATACTGAGATCGGTTTAACAGTGTTTATTATGTACAGTGCTCCAAACGTGACAACAACAGTAACTGTACATATAGAATAGTGCCAGGACGGGAACTGGTGCGGGGCAGGAACGGTCCTGGTTGTGAGAGAGAGAGAGACGTTAGTGACAGGTGGAGATACCAGCTGCGGTGTGCGGGGATCGTGCTCTTTAAACTCACGGTGACGAGAAGCCGTGCTGTCGTGAGGAGGGATCCGTAGGCGCTGCCGCAGGGGGTGATGATCCAGGCTGTCCGAGCGTTGGTTTAGTGAGTCCGGCTCCAGGGGCTGTCTGCACAGTCGCTACTGTGGCAGGAGTGACAGCAGCGCGGTGACCGGTGAGGTGTGGATCCAGAGGGGACCAGAGACAGACAGGGAGCCAGGGAAAGAGCCAGTTGCGTTACACCGCAACTCGAGCATGAGAACCGTGGAGAGTCAGTCCGGTAGAACGGTAGTGAGCTGTCCACGTCGAGGCGCCGGTAAACTGGAGGAACGCTCCAGGACACGGGGCTGAGAGTAAGGGAGGAGAAGGCAGGTTAGTTACAACTAACAATATAACTGTCACTCAATGATCTCTGGCCACTCTGTTACCACGGAAGTTAGTGGAACAAACTGGCGTCTGTCTGTGGTTCCTCCTCTGCTTAAGTACCCAGCTCTCCTGAGCTGGGTAATGATCCACACCTGAATCCTCTGATGAGCTGCTGCCACGCCCTGTAAAACAATTAGTGCAGACAACCAACCACCACACCCACCAGCAGCAGAGATCCTGACAAAAACTCACCACTCCGGGCTGATTACTTCTAAATGACCTGGTGACGTCTTCG
Source organism: Pachypanchax playfairii (assembly GCA_006937955.1). Classification (NCBI taxonomy): domain Eukaryota; kingdom Metazoa; phylum Chordata; class Actinopteri; order Cyprinodontiformes; family Aplocheilidae; genus Pachypanchax; species Pachypanchax playfairii. The sequence continues at coordinate 3,102,497 of SSNP01000047.1, forward strand.
TAAATTAAACTCAATGCCTCCGAAACTAAAACAGCACAAACGACTGTTTTTAAAACATGAACAGAGCACTAACACTCACAGATTCAGTACATTGAAGTTTTCTGTAGGTGAAGAGCAGCTTTACTCAGCTACAGAAGCAAATTTTGCAGCAGACCGGAAACTGTAAATACAGGAAGTAGAAGCTTTTCAAAACTTTCTTGAGATAACACAAAATATATTTATTTTATTTTTTTGTTTTGTTATCTCACCTTAAAAATATTTTCTCACCATGTCCCCTGCGAGGTTCAGTAGTACTCCGTGATCTGCCGGATTAGTAAAAAAAGTTACGAAGCTGCAGATTTCCCAGCATGCAGTGCACGCACTCTTTCTGAAATGTTGAAAATTAAACTAAATTAAATACAGTTTTATTTTCATTTAGACTTAAAGTCTGCTTTATGTAATGACATACTTTTAAAAAAGTATAATAGTAGGTTATCTAATGGGCCTATGAGTGAATGTCAGGTCTGCTGCCCTTAAATTTGCATCCGGCTGTATAAGCTGATAAGTATGCTTTAGCATCCTTTCTAGGTCTGGTGAAGTTACTGCATGTCCTAAAACACATGGTAAGGCTTATTTCTGCCACTTCTCAGAGAACTGAAGCCAGTGATTCCTAAAAAGTGGTGGGGACGTGTCCCCAGTGTCCCCGAGTCCAACAAATTTGCATAATGAATATTAATGAGTTGCAGCTGAAGCCAGGTGAATCTTCCCGCAGACAGATTGAAAGGTCTGTAAATCAGTGTTTCCTAATGTTTGTTAGATATTTAATGTTTCATATTACAGGTTAATACTTCAGAAATAACCTCAAAGTCAAGTGTCCAACATGTTATTAAAAACTGGAATGATAGTGGGGACCCATCGACTTCCAGGAAGAAATATGGCCGGAAAAAAATCCAGACTGTTCCAAGGTGATGGGTGCATCAGGGTAAGAAGAGAGGCACCCATCATGCCTCGTACCTACTGCACATGCCTGTGGGGTTGGTGCTTTAATCTGGGGTGGCTGCAGTTGGTCTGGTCCATGTTCAGCAACGGTAAGTGCTCAAAGATTGAGGTCAGCTCACTACTTGAATAAAAATACCTGAATGACCAAGTAATTCCATCAATGGATTTTCTCTTTACTGATGACACGGGCACATTCAAAGATTGCAAAGCAGGATTCATTGGGCTCAAATTATGAAAGAGTTGTTCAGGGTAGCCTGACCAATCAGATCCTCCTGCGTTTTGTTCAAATGCAGAAGGGTCTGACACCGGAGCCGCACCCGATCATTTCCACATCAAATTTTATGACGGACCAATTACATATCACCTTTGTTGTGCGTCATCCTGAAAACACGGAACTAGCGTTTTCCACCCAGAGCAAAACATTCAACATGGTGGACTCGCCTGTGGATGAAGTGTTTACTTCTGTGTTTGCTTGGGGCGGTCAAGTACCTGAACCGAGTGTGCAATGACACCTCGTATTCACAAGTTTTTGACACAAAAGCGACAACTGTCATTACTATTCGTCTTTTCTCCTCCATTAACCACGGCTCTGTAGCTACCATTATGGCTCCACTCGCTAAACCTTTTGTTTTTGTTCCACCTCGTGTGTTTCCGCTTTAGCGTCACATATGTTGCGTCACTTCCGGGTTTCTGCGATTGGTTCTCTCTCAACTGGCTAAGCCTGCCTTCGAAATTGAGAGACAGCGGTTCAGCTCTGGGCCCTCACGTCTTTGTAAAGTATTCTGTCAAAGACGTGAGGGTTGATCAGGTAAGGTTCAGGGAGCCTGAGGCATCATGTTCACACATGGCAGAGTTCAGACCTGAACGCCATTGAGAATCTTTGGGATGTGCTGGAGAAGCTTTGTGCAGTGGTCAGACTCAACCATCATTGATGCAAGATCTTGCTGAAAAATGAATAAAACACTGGATAGAAATAAATCTTGTGACATTGCAGAAGCTTATCGAAACAACACCACAGCGAATATGTGTGCCGTAACTAAAGCTAAAGGTGGACCAATGAAATATTAGCGTTTGTGACCTTTTTTTGTGGGGGTGGCAACTTTTTTTTTGATCAGGTAGTGCAGGGCCGGTTTTTGCCATGGGCAATGTGGGCGACCGCCCAGGGCGCCATCTATGTAAGGGCGCTTGAGCACCTTAATGAAAAAAATAAAAAGGAATAAAATGACAATAATAATGATAAAAACTCTCAGTTTTCTAGACTACCGCCGCACATTTCCATTAGTGGAGTGGGCGCTGCCGCTGGGGCGCCCTCATTGTCACCTGAACTTGCGGCTGAGAGTCAGAATGCTTGTGTGTCTCCCCGCTCCCTCCCTCCCTTGCCTCAGAAGAGATGAGAAGGCGGCGAGGTATAGACTGATCCCAGGCCAGCGAGGCCATACAACACAAACTTCTTCAAAATTATTTTATTCCTAAAATTAAAATAGACCCATATCCGACAAGTAGCCTAATTAATTGGGTTATGTGTGAAAAATGGAAAGAAAAAAAATTGGTTTGGTCATGTCATCTACATGAGTCACGTGATGTGACACCGGTTGATGGGCGAGTTAACGGTGACTTTGCTTGAGCTGCTGACTTTCATCCATGAGAAGGAGCTTGCAGAAATCTATCCCAATCTGTGGACTGCACTCAGAATTGGTTTGACCCTTCCAGTGATAGTAGCTGAAGCAGAGAGGAGTTTTTCCAAGCTGAAGCTTATTAAAACATACTTGAGGTCCACGATGTCACAGGAGCGTCTCTCTGGACTTGCCGTCATCAGCATCAATCATACAGTTGCACAAAAGATTTCATACGATGATGTAATTGATGATTTTGCGTCAAAAAAGGCTAGAAAAGTCAAGTTCTAGATTGCACTTCACACCTGGTAATGTTAATGCCAGTTGTATACAAGGTGAAAAACACATGTTGAAAAATCTGCTACTGCACATTCTGAGCGTTAAATTCATATTCTGTTAATTATTTACTGTTCTTCTTTTTGATTTTATACTCCATAAAGTACTTTTTTCTTTTTTTTTTTTTATTTATCTTGTTTTTCTCTGTTCCTGTGTTTTTGTTACATCTTTGTATTGAAGATTATATAATAAAATAATACAAATCATATGATATATTTTCAGTGTGTTGGTGGGGTTTGGGGGTAAGTCTGTTCTTTTTTTGGGGGGGAGGGCGCCATGGGATTCTTCGCCCAGGGCGTAAATCTAGCCAGGACCGCCTCTGAGGTAGTGTATAAAATGATTCAAGTTTGGTGGCTCCACAACATGTTAAATAAGAGGCTGAACTAAAAGTACATCCTTACACATCATTAGACAACATTCTTTTCCCAATTAAAGCACAGATGAAAAGGCAAATCTCATTTAATTTAATGTTAGAATACCACATACCTTTACATGCACGTGAAGAGCTGATGCTGTTTTAAAGTTAACAGCTGCTCACAACAAATATTGATTTCATTTAGATTTTTTCCATTGTCTAAAACTTTTTCACATGTATTTGCAGTGGTGCCCCCTACAGCAGATGGCACCCTTGAGAACTGCCTACCCCGATGCCAAGAGCAGCTTTGCGTTCATCTGTTCAGTCAGAATGAGCTTCATCTCTGATTTTTAAAATTGAAGTTGTTAAACGAGCTTCATATCGACTTTATACAGCTCCATCTACTCTGCTTCTCCCAGATGAGAGCATTTCTGATTTAGTGCGCGTGTTATTTCCAGATGTACAAAACTGTAATGAAAAATGAACCATATTTCAGAACACCAGCTGGTATTGAGATCTATCCCTCACCAGCGGTTAGGTGTACAAGTCAGAACTACATTTAAACCGTATGTTTATAAAATAACAACGCCAAGGTTTAGAAAGAATCTTTCCAAACTTGTCCAAAAAAGGAGTGTCTTTCATCTGAGTCCACTCCAGCATCGATAAACAGATGAAGAAGAACACAGATAAATACTGCGGACCAGACATCAAAGTGACATTCTGCTTCATAACAGAATAAAAATTGATCTGAACAACTCAAATTACATCATGACTCAGTAATGTACGCATGATTGAATCTTTTCCCTATCTAGAACATGTTCAACAACTGTCTGAGCAGATATACCAGTCAAACGATGAATTCATTCAGGATGATATTCTCTCAGAAAGGCTGGGTTATCATCATCTGTTCATTTTGTATACTCCCTGATGTCTGTGTCTGATTTTTGTTACATCCTAAAATTGTAGAAATTCTATATTGTATTTAACATACTAAGAACATATTTGTTGCTTCTAAATTACAGCAGAAACTGAGGCACATTAATCATAGAGGGTTTTATTTAAGACTCAAAACTAAAAGGGTGTGAAAGGGAGGGAGAGAGGAAGCAGCCAGCCTACTTAATTAGTAATTACTTAATTTAGTGTTTAATAGGTTGTGATTACTAGATCACCTTCTACTATCTGCTCCCCTCTGTTGCTCTCCAGAACATAGACAAATACCAGGAAGGCTGCTGCTCTTTCCCAGTTAAAAATATTGCATCTCTGAACAACGAGAAAAAAAGGACAGATTTAATTAATTTGGCATTTACGTGTTAGGTCAGTCCAGAAAATAAGAAGATAACTCGGGTGTGTCCTGCATGTTTTAGATGTTTCTCTGCTCCAACACACCTGATTTGAATAACATCATATTGAACAGCAGTGACACGAGTTACAAGAGAGATGAAGCTTTTTCTCTCTACCAGCACCGTCTCTCAACTTCATGCAGTTTAAAATACAGAAAAGAGACAATTAACAAACTTTATTTCATTTTGTATTTAGCTGTTAAGCAGAATTAAAAAGACAACCTTGAAACATTAAATGCACCACATAAAGAAGTTTCACAAACAATAATGAATGAATGAATCTGAAAAAGAAAATACAGGCTAAAAAGCAGATTTCCAAAGTGTTGCCATGAGACAGATTCTCATGTAAAACCAGTTGATTATAGTTTGTCTAATAACTAATAAACAGCACTTATTAAAGTAGTTTTTATTCCTGAGCATTTCTGCATTGAAATGTATGAATCGCTGTGAATCAGTAGCAGACGCTAAAATGACTGAATTTGTGATGTAGAAATTCCATTGCCACAAGCTCCTGCTCTGCTAGCTGTACGCTAGCGGTAGCGCTAGCATAAACAGAAAGCTCTCAGCAACGGGGAGAAGCGGTGGGATCAGGGCTTGACATTAACACCCGCCAACCCGCCAAATGCGGGTGAATTTCAGCAGTGGCGGGTGACGCAGCCACTCCGACTAGCCACTTTTGGCGGGCTGAATTTTATATACATTTTTTATTGTAGTTTTCTCAAATGACATCTGAAATAATAAACGAATTGCAATGTGAGACTAAGACACTACAACTCCCATGAGCACTGCCTGCGCACAGTGTTTGCTCATTGGTCCATTCGTGACCAACGTCACTTTAGACAGCCGGTCCCTGTGGACAACAGTTGTGAAGTAGTGGGGGTGATAATGTGGCGGCACATTCAAGGCGTCAGGAAACCCGAAGAGCAAACAATAAGAAAACATGAAGATGAAACGAAGGAAGGAGAGACAAAGAAAAAGAAAAGGTCGTTTAACGAAAAGTGGAAGACAGCAGGTCGAGAATGGTCATTTACATTTAAAAAGGTTGTAAATCTAGGTCAAGTAAACTTTACCATGCCATAGTCAGCTTTAATCATATTAAACATAATTTCTCAACAACAAAATTGTGGCTAGTGAAAATGCTGAGTGGCTAGTAACTTTGGAAAACCACTAGCCACAGTGGCTGGTGAACAGAAAAGTTAATGTCAAGCCCTGGGTGGGATCCTCCACACCAAAGATTCTGCCCACTGCACAGAGGCGAATGTTTGATAAAAATACCATAATCTTAATTTAAAGACCACCGAGACGCTTTAAAATAGCTCAAAAGATGATCAGAGTGGGTTCTTAAAGACATTGGGCTAATCCAGTATCATCTCTTAACCTGCTTCAACTCGCCCCTCCTGCTTCTTTTGGCCAAGATTTGAAACTTTACAAAATGGATAAACTGAAAAAGATTGGATGGAGCTTTATTTTAACTTTTGAAACAACATAACCTGTACATATATCTTCTAGTATGTCATGTGCCTTTGCATATTATATAAATAATTATTGCGGGCCTGAATGACCAACAATAGGGCCATGTTTTGGTCTCAGTTCAACCCTGGAGGTGTTACAGATGAGAGAGGAAAACAAACACGGCTGTGATGTTGACCTGGATAGATATGGACATATTTTCAGATTGCTAAAGTCTCATGGGTTTGCTGAGGTCTAATACTGAGAAGTGTTCAGTGAGAGGCTTCTTCAGGTTCGATGCAAGACCGAAAGATACAAAAGATCATTCCTGCCTGCAGCCATTAGCCTCCACAACAAGAACAGACCTTGATCGTTATTATTATATTATTGTCTTCATTATTGTTTTTTATTGTTGGACAAAAAAAAAAAAAAAAAACTACTACAACGTTGAATTTCCCTTCTGGGATAAATAAAGTATTTTTCATTTCATTTCATTTCAAATATATTTTACTGAAGGAAAGATTTACAGTTATAAGCTTATTGAAATGTTAAATCTAAAAAACGTATCACTTCTTTTATGCTTTTAAGGAGTTTTTATTTATATCTTTAATATTTCAATGTAATTTTTCTCACTCATGTTAACACCATGAAGCTTGGAGTTAAAATGGGCTCTTGACATTCTGTTTGTTTCTAATGACACAACATGAAGCAGCAGATCTAGAAAAAATATATAATGAATTAAGCTGAATTTCACTACAGCTTTCACTCTGTTACAATGAAGTACTTAAGTACTGAGGGTTGAGGTGGAAAACATAGACAGCTTTTGGTTTTCAAATAAATAATTTTGAAATGTATTTTCCAAATTGTGACAAGTTGCTACAATTTAAGAACTAGGAATAATGTTAAAAAGAACTGGTAGAGAACATGACAACATGATTTACATGCTTTTAAAGGGCCTTTGTGCAAATTAAAATACTCAACCAATTAATGAATCTATTCATGCCAAGAGCGCTCTTCAGCGTTGGACATTTTGTGTTTGGTATTTACGAATGTTCTGGACAGGCTGAGACCTTTGCATTTGCTCAGCAGTAAATTTCATGCTGATAAGTAATTGTTGGAGAAAGAAGAGGCTCGTTGTCTCATTCAGTCTAATTTTCATTCATTTATTAATGTAACAAACAGAAAACTGAAATGTTTTGTCTCTTTTTAACCAGTAACTATACAGCTACAAGTTGAATTAATTATAAGTCATCAATGCCGGTTCAGTCTTCTTATAACATTTGTCCATCTTTCTGAGAGACAACATTCGGGGGACATCAGTGCTGCATAACTTTATGGTCTCGGCAGCTGAATGACAACATGTTTGGTTTAAATGCTACAACTGTCTGACTCAGACCTGCCTTGAATCAGATGGTACGATAACAGTCATGGTCTTATCCAATCAGCCATCTTTAATGCTTGTGCCTGTGGGCTTTTGCTCTGGAGAGGAAAGATTGTCTTTTATTGTCCGTTTCTATACCAGGGATTATTCATATTCATTCAGGTGCTGCAGTGACCTCATGGCTGTGTGTCTGGTGACATTTAAAGAAAGATGAATGAAGACAGAAAAGAAACAACATGCAAATACCATTTTTGTTGTATTTTTGCTGACCAAACATTAATGAGGATTTACAGCTTCTCATAGAGCCGTTTATCTTTTATATGCTTATGGAGGACGTCGTCACATGCACAAACTGTAGCTTTGGAGATAAAAAATGCTTTAGCTGCTGGTATAAAGTGATTCTGTTCAGAGGATGGGCAGGATCATGCATCATCATGATGAGCTTTGAAAATCATTTACATTCTATAAACTTTAGGACCAAAAATACACATAAATGGATATATTTTGCTCTTAATTTCAAATACAACAACAATAATTCATCTTTTGTCAAATATTGATTTTTTTTTTATTATTATTTAAAGTCTTTGGTACTTAGCTGACAGCAGATAAGTCTTACATATAGAACATCTTCTAATTTGATAATAATAAGTTTTATTAATTTCCTAAAACAAGCTGCGTCTCTGTTCATGAAGAGCTGCTGCTCAAACAGCAACAAGCAAACGTGTTGAATGTCTGCTGTCTTAATAAAACTTCAAATTGAGGAAAAATGTCAAATTGTGTGATTTCTGTTGAGTATACATCAAGTTCACCATGCTGGTGTTGGGTTGAACCCTGGCATGGATTAAACACGGTGTTGGAAACATTTCTCTATAAATCTGCTGAAGATTCTGATGAAGAAGTTGTTGATAATTTGCCACATCTATGATATGAATCTGTTGTTCAGCCACGACCCAAATTTGCTCTGTTGAGATCAGATGATGTCATGTTCTAGAAACCCGTGTGAGATGATCTGATCTGTGACGTGGTTCTTTATCCTGCTGGAAGCAGCCGTTAGAAAACACTGTGATCATAGAGGGATGGACAACAAGACTCAGGAAGACTCAGGAGTTTAAACTCAGGTGGGACTAAAAGGCCCAAAGTGTGAGAAGAAAATCTGTCCCTACCACGAGACCACCACCACCGGTCTGACCCGTTGATACAAGGCAGGATGGATCCATGATTTCATGTTGTTTACATCAAACTCTGACCCGACCAGCTGACATCTGGACTCAGATCATGTCTTCCAGTCTCTTGTTGTCCAGGTTGATGATTCTGTATGAACTGTTCTCACCTGACAGGATCAGAACCCGCTGCGGTTCTTCTGCTGCTGCAGCCCATCTGAGATGGTGTTCTGTCACCTCAGACCAGTCTAACTGTCCTCGTCTGACCTCTGATATCAAGAAGACATTTGTGTCCTCACAGCTGCTGCTCACTGGATAGTTTCTGTTTTTCTGCACATCAAATTCAAAAGTATTAAATTTCCAGTGTTGGTGTTGTGTGTTAAAATTACAGTGTCAATTTAACACTTTTTTAGTCTATTTAACTCAGTGAGAGTAAATTCCTCAAATGAGTTGGTGTTAATTTGGAGAGTTACATGAACAGAGTTGCTTATCAGAGCTGGGCGGGGGGCGGAGCCAATGACCAAGTCTGAGTTTTACCCAAAATGCACTTGGACACTATATCTGCAATTTATTTGTAAATTTGCGCATCATAACGCTCCATGTGAGTGTAAAAATAAAGTCAGTCCTGCAGCACAACATTTTATTCAATATTTTACACCTTCTACATGACTGAAATCAGCTGCTTTTTTAAATCTTTCAGCAACCGTGACTCAAACCTGACTGAGGTAACCTAATACAAGCTGCCTATTGTACATTACTATAAATTGCGCTTGGACTTTGTGCTTCTCTGAGCATAAGTTGTGAAGAGGGTCTTCACCTGCTTCTCTCATGTTTCTTCCACAGTGTGTATATCAAACACTTTCATATTGTCAGGTTCTGGGGTTTTTGGTTTGTTTATTTATTTTGAGTGAGATTTTGTGAAGTTGTGTTTTCTACTTGTTCCTCATGTTTCTATGTGTATCTAGTGTTTTGATTTATCACCAGCCTCTAGGTTCATCTTTTATTTTCTCATGAACTAGTTTCCTGTTTTGCTTTTATTTTGGTTATGTCTGTACTTCCTGTTCTCCTCATGTCTCATTCATGTCAGTTCAGCTTGTCTCTTCAGTCTAGTGTTTTTCCGTTCAGGTGTTTCTTGTGTCTGTGATTAGTTCCTGTGTTTGTTTCTCCCCATGTCCTCAGATGTTTTGAGTTTTGTGATCAGTTAGGTTTGGTATTTAAGTCTCATGTATGTGTTAGTAGGTGTCGGTTTGTTCTCTTAGCTTTCAGTCGCAGTTCTAGTTCTTGCTCCTTGTCTCAGTTTTTGTTCTTAATTCTAGTTCTTAGTCTTAGCCGTAGCCCAGTCTTGTTCTCAGTTCCCCCATTCTGGATTACTTTTGGTTGTTTTTTTTTCACCTCTGGACTTTTCATCCCTCATGTAAGTTTGTTTTGCTGCTCCGTCAGCATTTTTGTGTTCATATAAAACTTTTAGTTGCACTTTAGTTTTGGTTGTCCTCACTGCATTCTGGGTCCAACATTAAAACCTCCACCTAAACGTGACACATACTATGTAGAAGATCAAAGATGATGTTGTCCGTTACAAAAGTTGTGCTTAACTCTATCTGGAGTTAAACAGGCAACACTTATTGTGTTAACTTTTAACTCTATGGTTAAGTGTTTAAAAAAATCAACACTGATCAGTGTTTATAAGTGTTAATTTTAACAGAGACAGTTAAAAGAAACTCCATCTCAGTGTTAAATGCCCAACACTTTCAAGTGTTTGAACACTTTGTTTTTGTGGTGTGGACTCATATAGAAACTTTGAAAGTGTTGAATTTAACTCCAGTAGAGTTAAATCAACCCTGTAGAATTTGCTGTGTGGACATTTTCTGTAAATCGGAGAGAGTCGGGTGTAAAAATCTCATCTGGAACCAACAACCATGTTGAGCTCAAAGTCTCTTAAATCTCTTTTCTTTTTCATTCTTGGTTTGAACCTCAGTGAGTCGTCTTCACCATGTAGATGTTGAGCTGCTGTCATGTAATTGGCTGATTCCCTTTTATTTGTTAAAAATCATTTCAAAAATTGTACCTAATAAAGTGGCCAAATAGTGTATTTGATGTGTTATCATTTACATTACTGTAATGTTTTCTGCAAGGAGTGTGATTATCAGAGCCTGCTGGTCCGTTCAGTTGTTAAACAGTCCTAAAACTTAGAGACACTTCTTCTCCACAGACCTCCAGTGTGTCACCCCAATTGCAAAATGGTGTTTTTAATCAGATTTAAAAAAAAATCTTTTCTCAAGCCCTTTAGTCTGTGTGGTCAGAATTTGTTCTGATATATTGACAGTTTTAGGTCTTTAAATCAGGTCCATTATTTTGGAAAAGATCAGGAAGCAAAATGTTTGAAGAACAAGAAACAACATTCTCTTTTCCAAATATTCAGCTTCCTCCAGTTTCAGACTTAGATATGAACAAATATATTCCTCAACCAAAAAAAAAAAAAACTCCTGTTTTGTATACAAAAGTGAAGAGTATCAATTCTGGATTTAGAATAAAGTTTATTTGTATTTGTTGAATCCTTTTTGTCCCAAACTGTTTACACTTTTTATTTCTTAGTTTCAGTTTTCTTTATTTAGTCTGAAGATATGTTTTTTTTTTTAAACATAAAGACTCAAACACTAAAAGTCTGTAAGACCATAAATGATCTGTTGAACCAACCTACCAATCAAAACCTGTTCGTGATGATCCCGTTTATTAAATCCCTCAGCTGTATTTCTTCTTGAATCACCGACCCTTTAAAGAATAAATAACACCGTGTTTTCTCTCTCTCTCTTGCTCACAATGATTCATCAACCACCACTTGCTCGTGAGACCGAGATTTCGGTTCGGATGAGTTCATTTTGGGGGCTGAGTGTTTTTTGTGGAGGGCCCTCGGATGCCCCCACCCCCCACCTCTCTCATCCCGCGTCTCGACGGACCTGAACGCTGCTGCAGCAGCAGCATCACCGGCTGCATCCGAACTGCGTCTTCCCTGACGCGATGGACGGACACCGGTGAACCGGCGCACTGTGGGGAGGTAACGACACGCAAGGAGTGTGGACAGATTCCTGTCGCACATCATCCGAAAGCGATAAGAGACATTTAATTTGATTTCTAGGGATTTTTATTCGGAGCGTCTTATTTACCAGATTGACAGATAAACAGCCAGCTGACGGTGATATTACGACATGTAGGAGCTGGATACTTATTCCTGTGTGACCGACACCCATCTGCAGCTGATTTCAACACAATGAAAGAGGTAAGATCCCTGACAGGTTCGGGATTTACGTCGGACGTTGCGGTTTTCTGTTTTTCTCTCTCTCTTTTTTTTTTTTTTTGATGGCTGGATTGGAGCTCATCAAGCTGCATTGTTGCGTCGTCAGTCCTTCTTCTGAGTTGGAATTTATAGTTCTCCTATTTAAACCTCCTCACCTGTCGACTCATGACTGTAGCTGCTAGATGCCGATGTATAACTTGTTATGTCATGACAACAGCCTGTTGTATAGAGGAATTAAGAGGTGTTTTACCTCAGGATGGCTTCAGGCTGCCAAAGCCAAAGTCAGTTTATCCTGTTAGGCAATGGCTCCTTAAATATTTAATTCATTTTAGAGCATTGTGTGAAGGACCTGCGGACGTCAAAGTTATTAAATCCCACCCTAATGTGGGATTTTTGAAAGCAAGTCAATCTGTGTTAAATCTGTCTGTGCAGATGTTGAATTAATCAGCACTGAATGACTTGGTTTGATTGCTATTATTCTTGTTTTTGATGAATTAGAATGAAAATATTATTTGATTTGGTAGATCAGAGACTATTTGAAGTGGAATCTCTTAGTATTAGCAGTTTTTGTGTGCAAAATGATATCTGTTAGAGTCCCTGTCCTCCGGATGGGCCATACTGGTTCTCTATAAACCAGTATACTCATGTCCTGCCATGCTGAAGATGAGTCTGTATCCATGGAGGACGATTGATTTGTATCAAGGCCTGTGTTTTAGTTGCCCTTGTCAAACAGGACTTCCTACAATTGAAACACAATTTTGTTAATAGAAGGCTGATTAATAATTCAAGCCCCGCTCGGTGGGATTATAAATCTGTGGATGGCACACTGAAGGACGTCAGTGTAGCAGCTTTGTGTTGGGCAGCCTGAGAGGTACAATGTGGGCTGGATGGTGAGTAATCGTGTTTCTGTTCCCTGACTGGCCTTTAACACAAGTACACGACTGTTAGCAGAAACTAAGATCACGCAGTCTCAGTGTGGGGCAGTGCAAACTCGATCAGGGAGACGTTCTTGGTATCCGGTGTTAAACAGCTCCGTTGGTGGTCGGCTGAAGCATCTCGCCGTGGAGTCAGTGTCACATCTGCTGCCTACAGCCGTGATGATGCTGTACCACGGAGTCTGAAGGAAACCCAGCTGGCTCTGGTCCAGTATGGTGGGTGTTTTAAAAACTGGATTAGTCAGGGCTACTGCAGGGAGTGATTAGACGAGATAGCGTATACAGTATCACACACATGAATAACGTCAGCAGGCCACAGATTATTCAGAGTGTTTTCACACCAGGCCTCTGTGGAATCCTGCAACAACCAAAGCGGAACTTCTCAAACAGTCACAATGAACACATGAAGTTTGTATTTAGACAGCTGTCACTCAAACAGGTTTAATGGAGGATGAATGAAAAGAATGAAGTGGTGTTTCTGAAAGATAATCAGGGTTTCAGAACCCTTGTATACAACACTAGAGTCTTTCTGGTTCTGGTTCCTTGTATCTACATGTATTCACTTAAAAAAGAAACTGCTGAAATATTTTACTGTGGAAAACATCATACTGCTGTGCACACTCTTACATAAAGCAAAGCCTCAAGGAACAGAACAAGAACAATATTCACAAGAAATTCTGTAGATTGTTTGAGAATACTGATAAAATGATGGATGAAATATTGATAATGAAGGTTAGTTTGATTTCTCTTCTGCAGGTCTAAAAATAACTTCAGACTACAACTAGCAGATAAGTGTAGTTAGATATGAATGAATGAATGAGATGAGTGCAGCAGTACAATTAAAACGCTACGAACTGAATCAGGACTTTGATAAAAAAACATCTACCGCATACGCCTGCGAAGTGGCTTTAAATTTTAGAAATGACCATTATTGGGTTTCTCTGCTCTGTTCTCCATCAGTGTGGAAACTGAACCTAAAGCAGCAGCTCAGATTTTTTGAAGTGGGATTCTGCAGAAAAGTTATGATAAATAATTAAATTACCTGCAGTGTGTAGCACTTTGAACAACTTCAGTTTGGAGAAGTAGAGATTAGTTCTGCTGGATTGACGAGTTAACAGCTAGTTGTGTGAGTGAGGCTTGTTCCAAAGTAGATTGGTGTCATCTTAAATTTAATTTCAAAAATATCATAGTGGTTCACGTAAGTCTGTTTTATAAAACTCTCCCAGTTTTTTACGTTACAGATATATATTTACATGGAATTCTGTGAAGCTATTGATTTGTAGCACTTTTGGTTTAGCATGTCACACGACTTGAGGCTGCACGGTGGAGCAGTTAGTAGCGCTGTTGCCTTGTGGTGAGAAGGTTCTGTGTTTGAAACCCCCTTAACCTTCTTATCTATGCTCAGGAATACTCTCAGCCTTCAGAAACTTTAAAGAACTGTTAAAGAGGCCATTTCACACAAATTTCATGACTTTGTGGTTATTTCTTATTAACCTGTAATATGAAACATTTTTTATCTAAAAAACGTCAGGAAACACTGATTAACAGACTTTTCAATCTATCTGCGTCAAGATTCGTCAGGCTTCAGGCAGCAACTCATTAATATTCGAATTTGCTGGACTCAGATTGGCTAACAAACTAGCCTATGAGAGCAAGGTATACTGTTTACTGCCCCGCTGCACATGGCAACATCAGATGTTCTCTCTTCCTGTTTGATACATTTTATGCTACAGCTTTTAGCCAGCAGCATGCTAGGCATGGTTTCAACTGCGGGAGCTGATGAATACTAAGGAGTTGTGATGAAACAGATACAGGCCGTTCGGACTCGGGAGAAATCGGGTGTTATCTCTACCTGCGTAGTTTGAGAGATTAAAACTGAAAGAGAAGTTGTTGACCTGTTTCCACACCCACTATGAAGGTAAGAACACCTGTGGAGCTAAAATATTCAACAGAAACCTCAGAAAAACCGTTTTTAATGGAAGGGCCTCTTTAAAAGACATCCTGAAAAAACCACTGTGAACTTTTATGTCTCACTCTGTCTTTAATGCTCTATTTGATGTCGTACACCATTCTGTTCTTTGTGTTTTAAAATGTTCTCATGACCTTTTATTTTGTAGCTGCGCCATCTTGACCAGGATTTCTGAAACATGAAAATGGTCTTAATGGTAAAACAAAGGACAGAGAAGTCAGCCAGTTTGTATTTAGACCCAATTATTCCATTCCAGCGGTCATTGGCTGAGAGGCGGGGTCACACATGGACATCACAAAGAACAGACAAATTAATGAATTAAACAACAAGGAATGAACCTCTCATAATTTTTTTAGAACAAATTTATTTTAAGATGCAGAAATTCTCTTTAATCTAGTCCAGCTGTTATTAGCTATTAGCTTGTCTGTCCAATCAGAATTAATCTTCATCTCTCCAAACTGAAGTTGTTCAAAGAGCTACTACAACAAGAAAGGTACAAACTGTTCATACTTCAAAAGATCTGAATTATGTCTTTATTCTCTTTAGATTAAAACAAAAACTTTTTAAAGTTAAACCAGAGATTATTTGATGAGGGAGATCATGAACCTACATCCTGAGGTGAGAGTTGACCGTCTTCTGATTCTGATTGAAGCAGCTCATATGAGAAAGTTTAAAATCAAACACACCTCAATTTAAAAAAGTGCAATCAAAAGATTAAACATGTTCAGACATAAACAGTGTTTTTAGAAAGTGATACTTTGTCGGTGCACTGTGGGTTTTTAGATAAATGCTAACTATATGCAGCTTAGAGCTGAGCAGTGCAGAGTTGAATGTTTTTTCCATTCATTTTGCTGGAACCAGCACCCTGCTGTAGTTTCATAGCACTGAATCCAAAGTGTCAAATTTAGAGACTGACAGGCAGATAATAAGTGTCAAGGAAAAAGCTGACTGCTGAACACATGTAAGCAGTATTCAGGTTCCCTAAATTCCCTTTTAAACTGACGTGCTTTTATATTTTCACTTGATATTTTTTTTTTTTATAAGAAACTTTAGATTATAAGTGACAGAAATAGCAAATACTCAACAGTTTTCAGACATCTCCATAAGCAACGCAAAGAAACCAGTTTCTCAAACCTTCAGATTTCGACCTCTTGCTCTTCCATTATGAGGCTGTCTGAAGTTTGGCTACCGATGCAGGGAAGCATTAGCTTTATTATGAGAAAAGAAAGAGCAAAATGTCACAAGATATTGGCCTAATTGGCATTTCAGTGAACGAAGACAACAAGAAAACTCTTTTCCCTTTTCTTTTCTCATATTTTTGACTCTGTTTCATTAATTTACGAGCTTCTCTGAGCCAGTCTGTCTAAAATATATCAGCCGTATGCCGCGCTCGCTAGATTGGATGAGATACACAAGGTAATTATCATACAGCAGCTTCCCCACTCGTTCATGTCACTTGTAATTTCATGTTGTATTGAGTGATGTGGTGCTACAACCAAATCAATATAGAGTGCTGGATGTTCTTTGCCATAAAGTCTTGATGCTGTGTTGTTGCTGCTTAGCTGGGCTCTGATTTGCAGTGAATGAATTCAAGTCAGTGTGGATTGAGCGGCTCGCTGCCATTGAGAGATTTCAAAGAAAAATTGTTTACATACTTTGAATTGTTTCCAACCAGACCAGAACCACAGAAACACATGTAACTGACCTGCAATTAAAAAGTGTGTCTAATACAATTTCAACAATATGGATGATAAAACAAAGAATTGCAATATTTCAAGTGAGGACTGCAGAGAAGGTATTTTTATCGACAATAGAAGTGAAAAAGCTAAAAATTGGACTTTATATACACCTGCATGTGTTACAAAGAACAGTTAGATCACAGAAGAGATGCAGGAGATGATGAGAAGACGCCATTAGCCGACCGCTGCCGCACACAAAGCGAACACAGACCGCGAACACGGCGTGAATCCAACAGCAGGAGATTAAACAGAGAAAGACGGGATGTAAACTCTGTTCAGAGGGAATGAGTGAGAACCCAGACGGAGAGAGAGAACGATCACATGACCCGGACTTTTTAATAAAAGTCTGTATCGTCATTAACATCATCTGAAGAAAGTTTCACAGGAGGATCATACAGCTTCTAAACACTAAATGAGACACAATTTAACAAATATTATTAAACCAGCAACCTGAAATGTTCAAACACAAACTCATTTTCTTCAGAAATTTCCCTTAATTTTTTTTGCAAAGTCTTTGTTTCACTCAATGTTTGTTTACGTTCAAACACTGACCGCCAAGACGTGTTCATTGAATGACATCACAACATGGCCGACACTTTTTGGAGTACCTCTTCAAATCAGTTTAAAAAAAGTATCTATGACAACACTACGTAAAAAAAAAAAAAATATATGTCTTTTATCTACTTTTTATTCTCTTATTTTCATTTTTGTGACAGATACCCGTTAACGATCCCCCCAAAAAATTATGTTTGAAATCTTCTAAAACTTCTTCAGGTCTTTATGTGACATAACGTACCAAGTTAGTCTGGTTTCTCAGCACATGTCTCCTCTGAAACTCCAGGGGAAAAGTCCCTGAAAAACATGGATTCAGATTTTGTGTGACATACAAACCCAAAATCAGAATCTGGTGTCGATCCAAAGTACGACACATAATATGCGTTGTATTAAACGGTTGAGCTTGAGGGCTCATTATATCTTTTATTGTAATGTTTCAGAAAAAAGGCCCATAAAGTCCTAAAATATGGCCGACCGTGTGCAGTTAACTCTCCTTCCTTGTTCTCATTAAAGTCGTTTTATGTCATAAAGGAAGAACTTTAAAGAAACATTTTCAGTATTTAATTTTAATTAAATTTTAGTGGTTCACATAAGTGAAATGGTGAAGTTAAAGTTATACTCTGGGTAAAGATTAAACTTTTAATTACCTACATCTGTTCCCTGAATTACTATTCTGTAATTTAAAAAATTTCCATAAAAATAATTTTTTTTTTTGCCTTCAAATGGCTCATATTTGACTTAATACCTTCACCTCATTAACGTTCAGAAAGATATTCTTACCTTTTTGCTGTGTGACTGCAGCTCTTTCAACTGTTCTTCTGGAAAGAGAAGGTCCGCTCTGCTGTGTTATCTGTGTTTTCTAATATCAGCTCAACACGAGCTTCTAACTAGGAATGTCCCGATCAAGATTTTTTGCCCTCGAGTCAGAGTCTGAGTCATTTGATTTTGAGTATTTGCCGATACCGAGTTCCGACCCGATCTACAGTGGGGCAAAAAAGTATTTAGTCAGCCACCAATTGTGTAAGTTCTCCACTTAAAAAGATCAGAGAGGCCTGTAATTTTCATCATAGGTATACCTCAACTATGAGAGACAAAATGAGGAAAAAAAAATCCAGAAAATCACATTGTCTGATTTTTAAAGAATTTATTTGCAAATTATGGTGGAAAATAAGTATTTGGTCACCTACAAACAAGTAAGATTTCTGGCTTTCACAGACCTGTAACTTCTTTAAGAGGCTCCTCGGTCCTCCACTCGTTACCTGTATTAATGGCACCTGTGTGAACTCGTTATCAGTATAAAAGACACCTGTCCACAACCTCAAACAGTCACGCTCCAAACTCCACTATGGCCAAGACCAAAGAGCTGTCAAAGGACACCAGAAACAAAATTGTAGACCTTCACCAGGCTGGGAAGACTGAATCTGCAATAGGTAAGCAGCTTGGTGTGAAGAAATCAACTGTGGGAGCAATTATTAGAAAATGGAAGACATACAAGACCACTGATAATCTCCCTCGATCTGGGGCTCCACGCAAGATCTCACCCCGTGGGGTCAAAATGATCACAAGAACGGTGAGCAAAAATCCCAGAACCACACGGAGGGACCTAGTGAATGACCTGCAGAGAGCTGGGACCAAAGTAACAAAGGCTACCATCAGTAACACACTACGCCGCCAGGGACTCAAATCCTGCAGTGCCAGACGTGTCCCCCTGCTGAAGCCAGGACACGTCCAGGCCCGTCTGCGGTTTGCTAGAGAGCATTTGGATGATCCAGAAGAGGATTGGGAGAACATCATATGGTCAGATGAAACCAAAATAGAACTTTTTGGTAGAAACTCAACTTGTCGTGTTTGGAGGGGAAAGAATGCTGAGTTGGATCCAAAGAACACCATACCTACTGTAAAGCATGGGGGTGGAAACATCATGCTTTGGGGCTGTTTTTCTGCAAGGGGACCAGGACGACTGATCCGTGTAAAGGAAAGAATGAATGGGGCCATGTATCGTAAGATTTTGAGTGAAAACCTCCTTCCATCAGCAAGGGCATTGAAAATGAGACGTGGCTGGGTCTTTCAGCATGACAATGATCCCAAACACACCGCCCGGGCAACGAAGGAGTGGCTTCGTAAGAAGCATTTCAAGGTCCTGGAGTGGCCTAGCCAGTCTCCAGATCTCAACCCCATAGAAAATCTCTGGAGGGAGTTGAAAGTCCGTGTTGCCCAGCGTCAGCCCCAAAACATCACTGCTCTAGAGGAGATCTGCATGGAGGAATGGGCCAAAATACCAGCAACAGTGTGTGAAAACCTTGTGAAGACTTACAGAAAACGTTTGACCTCTGTCATTGCCAACAAAGGCTATATAACAAAGTATTGAGATTAACTTTTGTTATTGACCAAATACTTATTTTCCACCATAATTTGCAAATAAATTCTTTAAAAATCAGACAATGTGATTTTCTGGATTTTTTTTCCTCATTTTGTCTCTCATAGTTGAGGTATACCTATGATGAAAATTACAGGCCTCTCTGATCTTTTTAAGTGGGAGAACTTACACAATTGGTGGCTGACTAAATACTTTTTTGCCCCACTGTATAATACATTAAACAATGAATAAAAATGAGCAAATAAACAGATCCAGGATGTTCCTTATGTTGTATTTAATTCACCCTATTTAATATTTAGCTGCAGGGACAGGACAGCCAGCAGTCCTGGGGTTTCCCCTGGGCTTCTTCACGGTGGGGAGACACGAAGTTGTTACTTGTGTGTAAAAACGAACATAACGAGAGCGCATTTCTGTACTGTGAGCACGCAGTCCGAACGCACACAAACCGGTGGACGGACATTACGTTATTAAATAAAACGTTATGTATTAAAGGAACTTAAGGCAGCTTTACAAAATCTGACTCAGTGCTGCCGCGACAGGCGCTGTGGCTAACTGCAGCCACCAGCCAAGCCGCCACGGGAGCGCGCACAGACAATTTACAGACTGTTCGTCTTCACAGCACTGCACCGGGGAGGCTAACATACTTCACGTCAGGTCTCTCCACTCTGTTATTTGATTTGATCTCATCATTTTCATACTGTATCAGGCTCTAAACACGACCTATAATGTTTTCTCACCTGGTCACAAGGAAATGAGCCATGTCAGCATCCGTTTTCACTCCCAAATGCAGCTGAAGTTCCCCCCATGAACCGAACGCATATCCAATATTTATGCGGGTGCCTGCCCGGCTTCGGTCATATTTTTTTTTAGACTCACGAGATGCCGCTGATAAAGTCTTTTTTTTTTCTTCGTGGTGCCACTTTTTTGGGGGGTGAGAGTGGATGCAGGTCGTTTGATGGCTGCAGAAACATCCATAATTATACCTTCAGTGTTTGAATCCAAGTCCACGGCGGCCATGTTCTTCCTGTTCAAGAGCTGTCGGCAACGCGCATGCAGCGTCAATTTACGTCACATCCCTACAACTGCGCGGGAAATTCGGACGTCGAACTGCAGCGCATTATGTAGCACACAGCGTTTCCAAGGCAACAGACATATATGCGGATGGCCTCGTTATTTTGGGTTTTTAATGCTTCATGACCCATTATCATTGAATAAACTGGAAATGCATGTGTAGTTTTTCACAAATCTTGCCTTAAGTCCCTTTAAATAAGTTGATCAGAACAGCAGGCACTGCAGAAAGAGTGACATGATCATGGGCTGTCGTCTGCATGCAGTAAGTGATCACCTTCACTCCATGAACGAGTTTATGATATCATATGGATGTAATATGACTATAAACTAACACCGGCGCTCATGCTAACGCGGCTAGCAAAGCTAGTGGAGCTAACATGGCAACATTCTCAACACAACATCCAGTGAGCCAATTAAAAAAAGCTTACCTCGAAGAAAATATACACATCGAGGCTTTTAGAAGTCCTCATCTTCTCCATTGTTGTGTAGACTACAGGACTGTTAACATTCAAATTTTCATACACGTTGCGGTCGGTCGTCATGGAAACGCGTCCCCTCTTAAAATGGCGGTTGCAGGTTGCGAGGGAAACTGTCCCGGATTCTGACGTCACACAAAAAGGTTTATAGATGCGTTAAAAACTAATGAGAATATATATACATATATGTCCGAGTCCTGATGAGGAGGTAACGTCCGATTCTGATCGGGTCTGAAACTACGTGATCGTGCCCGATTTCCGATCACGTGATCGGATTTGGACATCCCTACTTCTAAGTGTTGCGTTGCAACATTATTCTACTTTTTTTCAAATCTTTGAGCAAGTCATGCTTCATGTCTGCTCTTCGGGATCATTCTCAGCCCGTGCATAAACACACAAAACAGAACAAACTACATGAAATGATACACAGCTAATATGTTGCCAAAAGCTGCGTTCACTCAAGAACCTTTAACCATCAACCTTGTTCACTATTGCCTTGTAGGTCAAATGAATGTCACCCTTCAAATAGGAGGGGCGGGGCTTATTCTTGAGGTTTATTGTAGGAAACCCTTCAAGAATCCATTTTGTAAATTGAAACTGTTTTTATTTTGCTCATCCAGCACATAAAAAAATATAAAATTATCAAGTAGAAGGGAAACTAACAGTTTATTTTTACTAAAATACATCAAATGTGCTCTGAAACTAAATCAACTTCATCATTATAAATGTTTCATTTTAAAGGTCTTAATAGCATGTAGCTGATGTAATGTTCATTTTAACATTTTCCCTTAATATTTTTGAAATATAATGGGATCATCCATCTTGATCGCTGGCTGTTGAAAGGAGGTAGATAATGTTTATGCCTGTGTGTGTGTGTGTGTGTCTGTATTTTAACAGATTATCTCATGAATTTCAGTCAAACTCTCAGAAGGTAATCACTGGGTGCTCATTTACAGCTGATTAACTTTTGGAGTCAGTCTAATCCAAAATGGCTACCACAACTAATCAACCTCTGCCCACACAATTTGGCTAATGTAGCCTGATGGAGAAGGAGGTCGTCCTCTGATCGGCAGGTGAGCAGTTCGATCCTCGACCCCAGCAGGCAAGATACTGGACACCAAAACTGATGGGTTAAATGCAGTAATCCATTTCCTTGTGTGTGTATATTTAATAAATATACCTTAAAATTCGGTGAATTTTACTTTTAAGGTGGTTGTAGCTGAGAGTTACTCATAACCCGAAGTGCTAACAGACTCCAAGATTTTTAAATTTTACATGAAATCTCATGTAACGTGTTTGTTTTGTAAGATTTGACATAATTTCTCTAAGAAATGATTTCTCATCATAGTTTAAGGCGGCGAGCGACAAGCGTCTCTTTGGGGATACAGCCTTTAACACAAGAGGTGACTGCTGACCAGAGGCCTGCTGGTTTGATCCCAGCTTCACCCAACATGTCTCCTCTTGAGATTCTGCTCCTTTTATTATTCAATGGATTTCTGTTCCAGCTAAATACTCCAGCCATGTTGCTGTCGTCACACATAAAAACACATTATCTGTGCTGCATGTAAACACATTCAGGGCAGGCCAGCTAGCGTTTTCCAGTATGTTCAAGTTGTTCTAATGACAAAAATCAAATTCATCAAGCTGAATGTGACTCGAGAAAGATGTTATCTAAACTTCATGATAGGAAAATGAACGTGTTCTTTCATATGAATCACACTCTGCTTTCTGCCAGGAAAAATAGTTCACATACAGTATTTCAAGCTGTTGTTTCACTATATTTACCATAGCAACAAGACACTAGTGTAACTACAGTTCAGGCTGAAGAATGGCATCCTGGGCTTGTGTACACTTCTCTCTTATCATCCCTGAAGTATCTTCATCTGCTCCATCTGCTTATCTTTTGTCTCATCAGCACCATTTTTGAATATGAGGAGATGGGAAACTCAAACCGAGAGCCAAAATGACACGATTTCATTTCCCAGGAGAGCGGCTCCTTTTTTTTTCATTTTCTCAACAGAGGGAGGTTTTGTGACCTTGGTGATGCTGTTCTGAGTCCATCTCATGCAGGATCTGATGAAGCTGACTGCAGGTGATTAAAGTCTACTTCCAGTGATGCTGAGTCAGTGACCTTTCCTCGCATCAGGTCATTGCTGCTCTCCTCCTGACCCTCTTGCCTCCTCCCACCTTTCCTCCACACTTGCTTTGCTGCAGCAAAACAAACAAATAATAGATAGAGAATGTAAATCAAATGTAAACCAGCCTGTGAAGACTTACATTTTCTTGACATATTTGCTTTCACAGCATTTGTCCAATTTTATTTCTTATATAAGATCTCGAAATAGCAGAAGCTGTTTTACAGTGAGCTCCTGACAAGTGTCTTGTTATCTCCCATAACGTGTCATTTTACAATAAGTCTCTGCCTGGCCTGCGATGCAGGATGGATCCTCTGACACTTATTTGCATGTTAAACTGAACGCTCTGCAGGGACAATTAATCAGCACATAGCTATTAACGAGTCTGTGTCCCCCTGGTGATTAATTATGTCTCTTGTGTCCAAAGCAAGGGAGGATCCCGCCAGCAGCTGTTTGTTCACGTCACTGCTTTCATGTCCACCCATATTCTTCATAAACAATTGATTTTACTGGATAATAAGACTCATTTTAGGCTAAAATACATAATTATTTATTCAAGATTTGACTTAGTCATTTCTGCTAAGCTTATAACAGAATTTCAGTTATAGAAGGAGAAATTTAGGAGAAAAGCTGCAGAAAGACGGGATGCTGTTCAGAGTTCAGGGATATTCAGTTTCTTTTTTTTTCAGACAACAAAGAGAATTTTTTCCACCTCTGCTGAGATTTATGGGGAGTTTCTTCATGTCTGTGGGTGGTTGTGAGTATATAAAGTAAAATCTGGACCGGGTCAGAGCTCACAGTATTACTTTGTAATGTCCATGTAATATCTGGAATCGTTAAAAAAATAAGGTGTTAAAAATGGCTTTTCTTGGAAATCAGCTGGGCAAGTTTAAACCAGCTCATATTTCATATTTACTGCGATGCTGTGTTAGACAAACATGCTTAAACATTGTGTCTTTTTTAGACAGAAAGAGATGCATCATATATATATATATATATATATATATATATTGATGTATATTTCTGGTTGGCCAAAGTTTGAAAAAATCTTGTTTAAAACGGACAAAACGATTTATCTAACAGCGAGTCTTAATTTAGTCAACTTTGAATTGTAACATGTTTCCAATCTCCGAAATTCTACAGCAGTTCACTGTTTTGAAAAACTTTTATTCGGGAGAAAATGAGTAAAATATAGAAAATCCAAATGGACTCCCAAATTTATATTTTTACCATTTTAAAGCAGCTCCAGTCATCTAAATTTGACAGTGAATCATTTGAACAAAATTTTGTAAACTTTTGTAATATGGGTTTTAGTTTTTTAAAGATTCCATTCCATTAAAAATGGTTTTTCTGAGGTTTCTGTTGAATATTTTAGCTCCACATGTGTTCTCACCTTCATAGTGGGTGTGAAAACAGGTCAACAACTTCTCTTTCAGTTTTTATCTCTCAAACTACACAGGTGGAGATAAAACCCGAGTTCTCCCGAGTCCGTACGGCCTGTATCTGTTTCATCACAACTCCTTTGTTTGTTAGTATTCGGCAGCTCCCACAGTTGAAAACACGCCTAGCATACTGCTGGCTAAAAGCTGTAGCATAAGACGTAGCAAACAGGAAGACACGACGTCTGACATTGCCATGCACAGTGGGGCAGGAAACAGTATACCTTGCTCTCATAGGCTAGTTTGTTAGCCAATCAGAGTCCAGCAAATTCGAATAATGACTATTAATGAGCTGCTGCCCGAAGCCTGACGAAACCAGCCGAATTTTAATGCAGAAAGATTGAAAGGTCTGTTAATCAGTGTTTCCTGACATTTTTTTAGATATAAAATGTTTCATATTACTGATTAATACTTAAGAAATAACCACAAATTGATGAAATGTGTATGAAATGGCCTCTTTAATACTGTTATTTTGGAAGAAATAATCTGAAATTCCTGTCAAACGTGACCCCTGGATGTCCCAGAAGGGTTGCATTTCATTGCTTTTGATTATATTTATGAATAAAATGACATTTGCATGAACTTTTAGGAAATTTTAGAGATTGAAACAATTTCACACCAATCAACTTTGGTCTTAGCTGCATTCAAAGTAGCTGATTAATGCTGCTGACTTTAAACTCCATTTCTCCAAACTGAGGCCATTCAGGGAGCCGTGTACGAAGATAGTCATTATGTGAAAGTTTTATACAGAAAATGCAAGTGGAACTAGATGAAATATCTTTGAAACTTTTTAAATTAATCCGTTCTTAGACATTCAGTGTGCAGATATTCTGGGTTTAGCAGAGGGTTAGAGAGCAGATCTGAGCCCTCTGAAGATTAACGCCATGGATCGGCTGCCTTCTGGCTCCTGCCACCAATCACATCCACCCAAACTGAGACCTGACCCCTGGGTGTGTGCCTGTGTCACAACCACAAGCACCATATGGACACAGCTTCTCATGTTATCATGCCTGATGCCATCATCACCTTGTACTCGTCTCAACAGAAGATTATCTTCGCCCTTTGACATGCACAGTTCTGTTGGATTTCAGACACAGACTGTATAATCGTCAGGGTTCAAGATTCAAACTAATACATCTATCAGTTTTTCACACTTTATATCAAATTAATTTTAGAATGTTAAACATTTTCACAGGGATTAAATCCACTAATGGAGACAAGTTTGATACGCTTCATAAATCTGTCTGTGTTTTCTATCTGAATGCTTTTATTGCTACTCATGAGCAGCATTCAGTTCTTTACGCTTTGTTTAATGTACAGAAAAAGGAACCTGTGAGAGAACTATTTATGAAATCACATTGTGGTGGATTCCAGACGGGTAATGTTTACTTCTGGATCTTCTGTGCTTAAGCAGGCCATCTGGTTTCAGTGAGGAGACCGAGGCCGCCACCACAACTGTTTAAAACAGTTTTCATTGTTAAAATTCTCTCACACTGTGTAGAAAGAATAACAACTGATGTTTAGGTATACATTATATACAGCAAAAATTAATATATCAGGTATAATTTGGTTTCAGCAAATGGAAATAAGAAAATATTACGCAAGTCAGGATTTTTGTTTAATAGCCAAAGTAAATTTGAGAACATTTTTCCCTCGATTGGAGATCTGGCATTCAAAAATACGTCTGGATAACAAAACTTTTTCATGCCATTATCATTAGCTATTTATCGCATGTCACTAAAAAGTAACAGGCAGTCTGTATTACTGTGTGTTTGTCAAAGGAAGCGATCAACAATAATACGTCATTACATTTAGCTAGTCACGTGATGCCTAGACCCACAGGGTCAGAGAAACACATTCAGTACAACTTAATGCAGTGACGGACGCAAGGAAGTTTGCCAACATAAAGTTCACAGGATGCAAAATAACAGGAAATATCCCTATGATCAGTGAGGATGCAGAGGACTTAAATCAGTACTGAATAACCTCTCCGTAGCCGTGTCTCAGACAGCCGTTGCTGGAACCGGTGTTCTGCAGAAATATGCTACCTGTTGAGATGTGCTCTACACGTGTGCCATTCTACAGTCTTAACTTCAATAAACAGATTTATCATTTATTTTTGTTTCTATATTTTTCCATAAATACATTTTACCTATCAAATAAATTCTCCCAGGACAGGAACACTAAATATGATGTTATTTTTACTTTCTTTGGATTGTCAGAGCGACAGGCAAAAGTTTTGACACACCCAGAGGAGAAGGACCCAACAATGGTTGATAAGGACCCAGAGGGCTTTTATATAGAAAATATCAGGGAAGGATCATAAAAATACACTTAAATAATTAACAGGACACACTCACCATAAACAAGAATACTGTATAAACTGCGAATGACATTTTATTATGAAATAAGTTGTAAATTTGTACTATAGCGGCATTTTTCTTCAGGGCAGCATAAATCAACAGAACACCACTTCCGGCTGAGACCCAAATTTCAGAGGTTATTTAGTCTATATTAAAGCCATCAGAGGGTCCAGAGTGATGTCTAATATGAAGCTGAACGTATTTTTCGGTGAGTATCCACTTAGACTAGTTTCAAAATCGTAGCTTAAAGTTTTAAAAGTTATTCAGTACTGATTTAATGTATTTAAGTTTAGTGACTATAATATATAGAATAATGTCAAATTTGAGTTTTGATTTAATTTCATGTGACTGTTTCAGAGAAAATATCCTGGACGAGTCACTATGTTGCATATTCTATTTACATAGCTTTAAAATATATTTATTTAAATCTATTAGCGTTTATTACATGACACACGGGAGACGAATTATCAATATAATTAGCAGATTTTTCACATGACGTTTTAGACTCGTGGTGCATGAGTCGTTACAACACACGAGCAAAACTCGTCTTCCTAAAACGCCTCCAAGGCCGTCCAGATTCTGGGTCCACATCCTCATCCGAACCTGACGAGGAACTCTTTTTCAGAAATTTGAGGAAATTTCAAAATCTGATTGACAAAATCAAGCAGTTCAGTGTCAGTGAGATTCTTTAAATTCATCTTAAATGCTGTTGAAATAATATTTACATGGTTAAAACTCTGTGGGTTAAAGTTTGTTTGTGTTTAAACAAGTCACTCTGAAGGATTTTTTTTAACCTGACATTTAATATCAATAAGCCTCGGTAACTTAGTTAGCTGGCAAATGACCCAACTAACCAATGATATGGGTTAGAGTTTGATTATTTACACACGATAGTCAAAGTTCATTTCTTTGCCCCAAGACTGTGATAGTTTTTGGAAATACACACGGCTCAGTCTATTTTTGGCAATTGTCAATCACTGCTATTCAAGATGGCTGCCTCAACTAATCAAAATTAGCAATGAAAAAAAATTGGTGTTATTCATTTAAAGGTTCAATATGGAACAATTTCATAAAATGCAACATATATTTTAAAAAAATAATACCTCTATGGGATGTTTAGAGTGGTGCAGAATGAAAATACATGCAGCATTTCCTTTAAAAATTATATTTGAATTAAATTTTAATACTATATTGATTTTGATAGGCACAACGTTGGCATTATGTTTATCTCTACCAGCCAATAGCTGCACCATTGCAGGTTACCTATATGGTAAACAGTCTGAGGCTGGTACTGTGGAAAATGGCAGTAAGTCAAGCAGCTGCTTCAGAGCCCCGGAGATTTGGTTATCCTTCCCAGAAGAGGAGAGACCAGAGAAGATCAAAAACCAGAGTGAGTTTAGGTGCCTTACTTCACGTATCGGCAGCAAACCTGGCATCCCGACAGCTGGAGGCCTTTTTCTCTTGTTACAACTGCTGCATCTGCACCGAGTTAAAATTTGATGTGGTAGTCGCTGGGATTCGTCCCAGACGCGAGTGCACATCTACATTGGTGGAGATGGCACATAACATTACAGCTGTAACTCGTGCATAGACTTGTGCATAAACAGCGATCTTTGTTCCTTTAAGGAATGCAAACCTATCGTTTCTTCTCAGGCTGCCTCAGATGTGTTGGGGGTCAAAATGTAAGGTTATACGAATCTGTTCCTTTAGTTTAGGAAACTAAGCACTCAGATTGTTAACCAGCTTCAGTGTAAACAAATGGACCAATAGTTGGATTCAGTATAACACTTCCAGGATCAATAACCTATAAATAATCCATCATGTTATTGTTAAATCATAATCAACCCGTCCTCTGGATAGACACTTCTCCACAGTTTAACTCTGAGTTGAGTGAGCTCACAGGAACCTTCATTAAACGAATGCAGCAATATAAAATCATTAGATTTAAACTAATGGTTCTGCTTTATTGGAGTAACAATAACAAGAGACATAATGTCTGATTCATAAACATCTGATGTAATATAGCTGAAAAGACTGATAATAACTGGCAGGTTTGGATGTTGCAATTTTCAGACAGTCTCTGAATCCTTCTTTTCACTGCTGCTGTTGTTTCCATGTTTTTTCCTGTCCACACTGAAAACACCTGCTGCACATGCACATAAACACCAGCAGTATTTAAAATCCCATCTGTATCCAGTAGGTTGTGTAATTTCCTCACCATATCCACTGTTTTAAATTTTCTATTACTTCTAATGCAAAAGAAAGATTTTTGTCTTTCATTTAATGAGGTTTCCAACAATCCCTATCCAAGCAGCATTAAATTATTTACTAAAAACCTCTTATACAAGGTGCTTTACATGCTGCCTCAACACAACGTGCTGCTGTCGTGTCCTGAGTCTGTAGATGCAGCGTTGGACTGACAACATGTAGAAAGACTCTCGGCTTCATGTTGAGCTGCGTTTACTGTCCACAATACCTGGTTATAAACACACGCATTTCAGCAAAGCATTTCAGGAAGGAAGATTCTAGCATTTTTTGTGAACTAGAGATTAACCTGAGCTCAGACTGAGAAATCACACCATGGCTATTTCTTTGGCTTAATCCTGCTGGTGTTTAAAGAGTCCCTTCCATTAAAAACGGTTTTTCTGAGGTTTCTGTTGAATATTGTAGCTCCACAGGTGTTCTTACTTTCATAGTGGGTGTGCAAACAGGTCAACAACTTCTCTTTAAGTTTTAATCTCTCAAACTACGCAGGTGGTGATAAAACTTGAGTTCTCCCGAGTCCGAACGGCCTGTATCTGTTTCATCACAACTCCTTTGTTCGTTAGTATTCATCAGCTCCTGCAGTTGAAACCACGCCTAGCATGCTGCTGGCTAAAAGCTGTTAGCATAAGACGTAGCAAACAGGAAGACACAACGTCTGACGTTGCCATCCACAGCGGGGCAGGAAACAGTATACCTTGCTCTCATAGGCTAACTTGTTAGCCAATCAGAGTTCAGCAAATTCGAACAATGAATATGAACGAGCTGCTGCCGAAGCAGTCAAAGCAGTTTGACAGAAGGAGCCGGAACCACCCGAATTTTAACGCAGACAGATTGAAAGGTCTGTTAATCAGTGTTTCCTAACATTTTTTAGATATAAAATGTTTCATATTACTGGTTAATACTTAAGAAATAACCACAAAGTCCTGAAATGTGTATGAAATGGCCTCTTTAAAGTCAAAATCTAGTATTAAAAACTCACAGCTTGAGATGAGAAACAGCCAGTGAACTACAGACACAAAAAAGTTATGTTAAATTTTTAGGTAATAGTAGATATGTTTTGGGGTTTTTGGGGGGGTCATTTTGGACATTTAAATTCTTTATTCTAATGAGAGAATAAAAATCAATGAAAGTCATGTTTAAGGAAAGTAAGAATTATGGGAAGCTGTTATAAATGCATGACTACAAACAAAACTAACTCATTTGTTGTAAAGCCAGGATCTCATTGACTGCAACTGAACAGTGAATCTAACAAGGAGTTTCCAAAATGTCTCAGAACATTTATGAAGGTTTCACGAGGGTTCTGAGTCGTGGAGCTTCACTCTCCTATCACTTGAATATGAACATGCTCAAAAAATCTACAACTTCTCTCAGAAAAGACAGCGGCGGCGTCACGCTTGTCTGGAACTCTCGGTTCAACATCCACGAGTCAGAAAGTTAAATAAATGTGAGACAAGCAAACTGAATAAAAACAATAAACTGCGAAACAGGTTTATGTGTAATAATTAAAACAATTAGAACTAAACTGCGACAAGAAAATGTTCCCAGTTTGCAATTCTGTGCAAGTACGTAAAATGGCCAAAGTCACATATAGTTGCACAAGTATCTGCACATATTAACTGAAAATGTTCATTTTCTTTCAATCTGCATGTTTTTACCAACAGTTGCAACCCACTGACACTCAGCCTCACCAATAACATCATTCCGTTGCTTTCGGAGAGTAAAATACCTATTTTTACTGTCCAGTCAATGACCCTTGTCACAGAATGTTGCTGATGTCAACACGAAGAGCAAGTTGTGGAAAATAAAAGCTTGTACTTCCTGTTGGGTTGCTTGTAATTTAAACACATTAGATATCCTCTCCACATCTTCAAATGTTGATATGTCAGAGATTTCAGATTAAAAAAAAAAAAACAGTGGTGCAGATATTAATTATTTTCTTAAACAAATTGCAAGACAGTGTGAGGATCTCTGCTGCTGGTGGTGGTGAGTGGAATTAACTGTCTTGCAGGGCGTGGCAGCAGAGGATCATTGATCTCAGGTGTGGATCGTTACCCAGCTCAGGAGAGCTGGGTACTTAAGCAGAGGAGGAACAAGAGACAGACGCCAGTTTGTTCCGCAACTTTACGTGGTACAGAGTGGCTAGTGAGCAATATTTATCAGAGAGTCTTTCGCAGTATTAACCTGCCTTCTTTCCCTTTATGTTCAGCCTGCTGTATTGGAGCTCCTCTCCTGACAGCATAACCTCCAGCGTGGATATCGAATCGCTCATAGTGAGGATTGGCTCAACACGGGAACTTCCTAGAGCTCCGTTGCGGTGCTACGCGACCAGCTCTCTCCCTCTGGCTCCCTGTCTGTCTCTGGCTTCCTCTGGTCCACACCTCACCGGTCACCGTTCTGCTGTCACCCCTGTCGCAGTCACGTCTGCGCACTCAGCACTCGGACCCGGATCTCACACACGGATTACCGACAGCTTGGCTCACCACCCCTGCGGCAGCATCCTAGGATCTCTCCTCAAACCCGGACGTCATTCACACAACCGTGAGTTGAGCGAGCACAATCCCCGCACGCCGCAGCTGGTTTCTCCAACTGTCACTAACCCCTCTCTCTCTCACAACCCCAGGACCGTTCCTGTCCCGCACCAGGCCCGTCCTGCGTTTTCATCAGCACATTCATTGTTTACGTGTATTGTACTTGGAGCACTGTATATAATAAACACTGTTAACCGTGAGCGCTGTCTCCTCGCATTGTGTGTGTCTGGAGTTTGGGTCACTTTGAGAGCTCGTCAACAACCCCACCTGGTACGAACCATGACAGACAGGACCTTTGCCTTGACAGAAAATGTGATCTCTGGGTGACATTAGAATTTATTCA
Source organism: Pachypanchax playfairii (assembly GCA_006937955.1). Taxonomy (NCBI): domain Eukaryota; kingdom Metazoa; phylum Chordata; class Actinopteri; order Cyprinodontiformes; family Aplocheilidae; genus Pachypanchax; species Pachypanchax playfairii. Next base: position 3,134,596 of record SSNP01000047.1, read on the forward strand.
TTGTTTTGAGTTAAGGATACAGTTTAGGAGGCTTCAAATTTGAAGCCTTTGGCATTAGGAAAAATCACTGTTGTTGAAAACCTAAACAGAAGGCTTTAACAGCACAATAGAAGGTCCAGTATTATATTTTTTCCTCTTTAAACTTCTGTTCTCAGTTCAGTCGTTAATCTCAGAAGTGCAGATCCTTCTTAACTTAAGTGATGAAATATCTAGTGCTCTTCACTTAGTGACTATAGCATTGCAAAGGATTTGCATAACAACTTGGTCACATGTTCACTCCGTTAAACTTATCAAGGGAATTAACACATATCTCAGCTGCCCTCGTTTCATACTTCACTTTGCTGCCTGTATATTATTCATCATGCATTCATGTGCATTCATTCATTCATTCATTTAACAAAGTGGAGCTTTTTGTCTTTAAGTAGCACTCAGAGTCACGTGGGTGATTTGGAACACACAGCAAAGGCGAGAGTTGTCATAACACTTCATAAAATGTCACGACCGTCTGTTCAGAAGCAGTTTCAGTAAAATAGAATACAGGAAACAAATCAGGGACAAACAAATTAGCAGCCATCCGGTTCACTGATGCAGACTAATGGGCTGCTCTGTGTTTTTCTGCAGATTTAGAAACATGTGATGTGATGCATATTTCTGTTTAGCTCAGTTGCTGTGCAGGATACAAGCAAACTACTGATTTTGATTTTTTTTTTCTGATGTTTTGAGTTTGCACCAAGGCCTCTTGTTTGCCTCGCAAGATCAATTTCTTTAACAGCGTCCGCTCTGCTGTGTCATTCCTGTGTTTGGAGCATCTGTCAATAAGCAGGTCACCCTGAACTGCCGGTTGTAAATTCCTGTTGTGCGAGCTGTAAAGCAGAAAGACCAGACTCAGCGTCCAACCACATCCTACTGAGGTTAAACATCCTTGTTTGTGTTCCTACAGGCAGCGTGCCTTCATCTTATGCTCCACTGTTGTATAATTCACAGCAGGGAGGGAGGTGGGCAGTGCTTGAAGACTTTCATGCAAAGGGGCAGAGGGAGATGCTCCCGAGGCTAACAAGAAGCTGGAGGGCAAATCTAGGAGCTCTCTAACATACACTGCAGTTCTGACTAACCCAGAAGAAGTCACATGAAATCCTGCGTGCACTGTGTCCTGCATGAAGGAACAATACTGAAACGTAACCTCAGATGTGACATATTTCTATTTTTAATAGTTGCAGAAATGTCCAGTCGAGCATTAGGAAGTTGCTAATGACTGAGCTAATATTAGGCTCAGACTCACCACCTGCACGGAGAACATCTGTCCGTCATCAGAAGGCATTCACTCTGTTCATCTGCTGGCTGCTAATGAATTTCAAGGTCATTCAAAGGTCATTGTTTCCTTCTGTATTATTTACAGTGGCATTTATGTGTCTTGTTGTGTTCTGACCTTCTTGTCGGATTTGTCTGGTAGAGTTTAGAGCAGGATTCAAAGTTAGATTATTTGTCCTGTTGATGTTCGTGGAGGTTAAAGACTTTCCCAGCTGTCTGTGGGATTAAGCTGAATGAAATCTGGACTACTTGGATGCCCATTATAAGATCAACAAGGAGAGGCCCTGCTCCTGCTGATGATGTCACACTAAATGTCAGGCTTAACTCTTATTATGTAATTAATATTCTATATTTGTACCCTTTGTTTGCTCAGTATGAACTTGTTTATATGAAAATGTAAGGCCGTAAATTTTGTTTGTTGGAAAAAAAAATTTTTTTTTGCTTTTGAAGAACTTTATTGAACAAAAAGCATGTATACAAAACACAAACAAATGAAGCATACAAAAGAATTCAATACATAGAAACAGCTGGGTATGTTACATGAATACTGTAAATGCAAAAAAATGTACATGTATATATTGCTTTGAGAGTTTTTTTAATTGTGTTATTTCTTGATGCCTGTCGAATAGCTGCTCTCCGAAACCTTTATTGGTCAGTCTATGGTAAGATCCTTTAGATAAGTAGTGTTGTATTTCTGTGTAAAAGTTTTCCCAACAAACTAAACGTAATACCTCCCACGAAAATCTACAACGTCCACGTGTCAACGTCCAGCTAATCATATAGTGTGACGTCGTCGGCAGGCGCAGGCCCCCGAGCAGATCTGGTCCCTACACTGGTTTTAATCCACTTGAAAATAATGTTATCTCTTACATGTTGCATCATCTCATGTGATCTCATGTGAAACACATTTATGTTACAAAAAAACTCATTTCATTTCATTGTAACTGCAAAAAACATCTCTATTCCAGGTTTTACCAGACTAAAACGAGCTTCGACAGCAGCAGTGTAAGTTTACAGTTAAAGTTTTAAGTTTAAATTTACATTATTAGAAGAATAGCTGCTAAAATAATTGAAATTCAGTCGTTTTAAATAAATGTCATGAATTTAATTAAAAAGCAGACAGTGTGTGGTCAGCCTACTGCATATTCTTAAGCAGTCGTTGCTATTATGGCAACAATAATGATGTGTGTCCTTTGTAGGAAATTGTTTGAAGGCTTAGTGTTCAGCGCGTTTGTCAGAATGTTTCAAAGGTGGGATGAAAAGAGTAGAGCGAGGGGGAGTAGAAGCAAACGCACAGTGGGTAGCTGGATGATTGTTTCTGCCTGATGCTCCTGCTTGGTCACTGCGATGTGTAGTCTCATTAGTATGGGTGTCAGTGCCTCTCCTTCAGCTGAACCTGCCATACCACTATAGTAGTTTAGCTGCCTGCCTGCCGCATTGTCCCTGAATAGAATATGTGAGCTCTGTCTCATCCAAAAGGATCAGTCACATGATTCTGTAAACTGAGGATCTGTGTTTTTAAATGTTCTGCATGATATCGTATTTTGTGTGGTTACATAATTGACCTGGAACACAAGAGACGATGTGTGCAGACAGGTTAATCAGCAGTGAGCTGCCTCAAAACATTTGGTCCTAGCATTCATGTGACATCATAACCTGAATGTAACTGTCTCCTCTAGCAGGCTGGTAATGTATTTAAAGTGATAGATCATGTTTTTGATGTGGTTTTCTTTGAAAAGGTTATGATCAATCAGCATCATGCCTGTTGTAAACAGCTCTTTAAAACAATATGAGTTTGGAGTAAGTGAGATTAGTTGTGCCCAGATTGATGTGCTAAAGCCACAGAGTGGATTACTCACATTATAATACAACACTAAAATGTCAAAGTGGTTCCTTTTAAACACTATTAAATAAATCTTTGCACTAGCAGACTTTTTGTATCGATGTTTAGATAAATTCTATAGTTTTTTGTTGATAAAGTGGTAAGTTTTAAGTATGTACCATTTTTGGCAAGAATTAATATTTACTATACTTATGTTTACTTTACTAATATTTACCAGCCTTATGATGCGAACCTGATGATGGTTCACAGGTTAATGAAACAGTGTTTGAATGTAACAATATTAACACTTTCTGTTTGTCTTAAAACAATTCCAACCTCTGATACTTCATAACAGCTGATGTTATTTTATAAACATTTTAAATCACTATCAGTTTTTCATGACACGCTAACCTCTCCTTTCCACTGGATGCCTAATCAACGAGGTGCGTTTTGCTCGCAAAATTAGCCACATGTCCCCTCCCACCGGGAGCGTTTTAGACGTGTGTTGCTCACAAAAGCATTAAATCCAGCTGGTTTCCTGTCTGGTCCAAACTAAACTGCAGAGCTTGACCCATTTTAGAAGTGTTTTGTGTAAAAAATAGAACTGCCGTGTAAAGGCCACAGCACTACACTTCTGAGATACGTCTGATTCACGTTGCTTCGCTACCGTTGGAAACGGTACGATTGACTTTATTGGCGGCTATCAGCTGCGTATTACGCTTCACTGACGTTACACGTCCGGTGGAAAGAAGGGGTTACTCTAATATTATGATATTCTTCCTGAAAGTGAGCCATGCTTAAGTGCCACAGCTAGCTGCTCCCACTGCTTTCTGCTTTTGCGAATAATCACGAAATTCTACGCAAATAAATTTAAAGAAATTGCAGGAAATCCTATGAAATGTAATAGCAGTAATCTCCACTGTGACCCGCTGTCAGCCTGGTCAGAACTCTGTTTCTCCAAACTGAGGCAGTTCTTAGTGCCATCCTGGACAAAAATCTGAACATTAAAAGTCTGTTTTGTAGTAAATATAACCAGATTTTAAATTGGAAATGGTTCAGCTGGTTTTCCCTTCGTGTGCTTGAGTGCGATCTGTATTTGTTTGTTTACAGATCTGGCAGGAGCTCTTTCTCAGAAGCTTCACAGGTGGCTGTGTCCAAACACATAACAGATACTAAAGGGAAAAAATGATGTCACATGTGAGATTCTGCACAAAGACAGATGTTTGGGAGTCAAGCAAAGATTTTGGAACAGGAAAAAGTGTGAAAATGAGCTCCCTGGAGAATATAAATAATCAAACAAGCTAGGAAGAATAAGAATCCCAGATCACTGCACCAGAGAACTGTATGAAGGGAAAAGTTGCCTGAAATGTTACAAAATCAGTAAATACGGTAAATGAACAAAATATAATTGTTCTTTATACAGTAATCCTTAACATTTCCATTGCTTTTCTGAAGAACTCAGAGCAGTAAACTGTGGCTTTAAAGAGACCATTTCATACACATTTCAGGACTTTGTGGTTATTTCTGAAGTATTAACCTGTAATATGAAACATTTTATATCTAAAAAACATCAGGAAACACTGATTAACAGACCTTTCAATCTATCTGTTTCAAGATTCGGCTGGTTCCGTCAGGCTTCAGGCTGCAACTCATTAATATTCATGATTCGAATTTGCTGGACTCAGATTGGCTAACAAACTAGCCTATGAGAGCAAGGTATACTGTTTCCTGCCGCGCTGTGCATGGCAACATCAGATGTTCTCTCTTCCTGTTTGATACGTCTTATGGTGCATTCACACCGGCCCAACCATCAACTTCATAAGCGGCAAGTTTATATGTAAAGTCTATGGTGGACGGGCGTCAGACAGACGTCAACGGCTCTACGGTGCTTTGTGAGCGTTATGAGCGGCAACTTTTCAAGCTTTTCTAGCTTTTCAGGCGTTGACGCTTGAAAAGCTAGAAAAGCTCAAAGTTCAGCTAGCTGAACTTTTGACGTTCATAACGCTCTTGAAGCGGCATGTCAACCAATCAGAGCGTCTCATCGTAGCGACGTAAGACGTCACAGCACGTAAGAAGCGGGATCAGCCAAAATGGAAGATAAATTAACCTCATCCAAACGTAGCTCCTGGAGCAAATAGTTAAACTCACCAAACTCCGAACGCATCTGAAGAATGGGGTGTATCCACAAATGGCGCTGATGCACCCGACGTCGACGTTGTCTAGATTTATGAAGTAAATAAATCCAAGCCACTGTCTCAATATGATCCGCCATAGTTCCGAACATCCGATAACAAAGGAAGCCCCGCCTTCGCGCTCTTTTTCGGTCAGGCTTTACGAGCTTTAACGCCTATGAGCTCTGACTGGCAGGCGTTATGAGCTTCAACTTCAAACATCAAATTTGGATCGTTATCAGCGTTGCTTGACGTTGACAAAGTGGCCAGTGTGAATGCACCATTATGCTAACAGCTTTTTAGCCAGCAGCATGCTAGGCGTGGTTTCAACTGCCGAATACTAACGAACAAAGGAGTTGTGATGAAACAGATACAGGCCGTTCGGACTCGGGAGAAATCGGGTGTTATTACCACCTGCGTAGTTTGAGAGATAAAAACTGAAAGAGAAGTTGTTGACCTGTTTTCACACCCACTATGAAGGTAAGAACACCTGTGGAGCTAAAATATTCAACAGAAACCTCAGAAAAAACTGTTTTTAATGGAAGGGCCTCTTTAAAAATATTGTTTTGTTTCTAAAGTGCTAAAATATGATGAGTTAAGAGTGAGTTTCTCTTTCTCGCACTAACAAACACTGAATCGTGACAACTTCTGACTTCATTTCATCTAAACTTTTCAGGGAAAATGTATCAAGCAAGAAAAAATCATAAACAATTAAAATATTAGGGGGGTGTTGGATGGAGTCTATGTGTATCTGATCTATTGAAAACATAGTTTTGATTTACCGTAGAACACATAAAACAGAACTAAGGTTTAAACTTGCTGTGAGTGACAGGAAGGACTGACTGTGTAAGTGTGAAAGGCTGTAAGTACTTTATATATATTCTCTCTTTTCGAAGCTTTTGTCCTCTGTCCCACCTCGAGGCTGCAGGATAAGCTCTCCTCTCACTCTGTCTGCTCTGTCATCACTCCTGGCTTTCATTCAATCAGCGTGACAATAAGATAAAAACTGAGCTGCCTTTGCAAAGTCACCTGATTATGCAAGTTTCTGTTTTTAGCTTTCACAGCTTCGGTTCATCTATTAACGTACTGCCATGCTTTGTAACGTCACAAGAAACCACAGATAAAGTTCAGCCATTATTAAAGTGCCACTTTTAGGTTCACTGATGTATCATTGCATAAACTGCTAGACAATGATTGGCTTTGTTGTGCGATGATTCTACTGGGGCCCCACTGCGTGCCGTTTGCTTGTTAAGACGAAGCATGTCCACTGTCTTTGTTCTGTGGACCCTTTCACACCTGCTCTATGTAAGACTTACAGCAGGAGTGAGTCTTTCCAGCCGTGACTCAGACATGATACCCACCACTTTTGCTCCTCACGTGCGTACAGTAAGACACAGTGACATTTTCTTTCACTATTTTTGATTGTGCATTTGCTCTTTCTTGATTGGAGGCCCATGCATCACGCAGTGGGTGACAGGTCGAGCAGTAGCCCCGTCTCATCCTTTATATTCTCTCATTCATCCCATAAACTCTGTGATACTCCCACGCGTTTCCATTGGCCTACTTTCATGTTTCATTCTTCTTTGGCAATTTTCATTTTCAAATGGCCTCTCCTCCTTTATTTGTCCCCATATATCTTTTCACTTTAGACCCACATTTTCTTTTGTCCTTTCTGTCAGCGAGGTCGTGTTTCATTTCAAATTCCAGTTCGTCTCAACCCCTATCTTCTCATCCTTTATTTGCCTGAAGCACTAATTGATGTCAGTTTAATGAACATAAAGGAAAAATGTTTCTTCCTCTTTCAGTGATAGGATTTGTTGATCTCAGTAACAATGGTAGCAGGAAAAGTTAAAGGAAGTCAACACCTAATGTGATATGTTTTTTTTTAATGGGAAGGACTGGGTTTGACAGTAAAATCGGCTTATGAGAAAAACTAAACAAAATACGAGTCTCAAAGTTAAAAAGCCTTAAAGCAGATACTCGACTCTCTTAAATTGGAGTTCTGTGGAAATGTTATGATCAGTTAATATCTTACCTGATTTACAGAACAGCTTGAACAACTTCAGTTTGAAGAAATACAGATAAAGTTCTGACTGGTTTGACAAGCTAATGTCTAGTGTGAGCAAGGTAAATTTTGGCAATTTGTTGTGTTGGTGACAGTGACATCATCATACACACACAAAAATACAGCATTTAACAACTTAAAACAACAAATTACACTCCGTTAAAATCAATTACGTCTGTTCATAAAACTGATGGCGACAGGGACGAAAAAATTTCGAGCTGAGACAAAGTGGATTTTTGTTACAACGCAACAACTCCAGTCTCAAAGTGTTGAAAGTAGTTAAGTCAATTGTTATATAGCTTTACATCACGGGAAAGTTTATTGCATTTTGCGGTTACGTAGGACACATGAACTGCTGATACATTAACTGTGTTTTGTGACAGTGATCCAAAGGTTTTCATGGTCCACGTGAGCTTCTTTGACATGTTTCAGAGTAGAGTTGTTTGAAAGACTCATTCAAATGAAAATTGTGTTTTTCGTGTTGTTAGCATGATTTTGTGACATTTTTCTGATGCTAGAGAACATATTTTAAGAGAATTAAGCTCAAAATTGCATTTTTGAGTATTTCTGCATTCAAATTCCTGTGAATCAATAGCAGAGGCAAAAATGTGTCTAAAGAAATTAGTGGGTGGGCCACAAGCTCTTACTCTGCTAGCTGTAAACTAGCTATAAGCTAGCTGTAGCACTAGCATAAACCGATAGTTCTGAGCAACAGGGAGGGGTAGGGGGATCCTCCGTGCCAGCGGTTCTGCCTACAGCACAGAAGTAAATTACTAACAAGCTATTGCTGCTATGCAGAAAGTACTTCCTAGAAAATGGAACAGGTTTTGTGATTTTGGGTAAAAACACCATAATCATAATTTAAAGACCACTGAGACGCTTTTAAAATACCTGAAAAGATGATCAGACTGAGTCTCACTTTGGCTCCACTTGGACTAGCTGTTAGCTTGTGACTCCAGTCAGCTCTAATCTCTGTTTCTCAGAATTAAAGCTGTTCTAGATCTTACCACTGTCTGAACATGCCAATCCAACATGCATGACATGATTTTTATGTGCTCAACTGTGGTCAAGCCTGAAGACTGTCAAGGGCATTACATATGAGTCCCACCAGACCCCCCTCCTCCCCCATGACAATAGCTAAGGCGAGAGGCACTTCAATCAGGGTAGCAACATTTCATCATAGGATAAAGGTGATTACTCAGAAAATCTTTATATTAATGTGTCTGTGACCCTTCATTCATTCTGAGAGGACAAGTGGACCAAAATCAAGCATGAAAAAAATCTCTATTTTTTTAATGGAGAACAACATGTAGAAAATCAGCTGAAGGGTCACTGGAACAGGATGCATGTAAATACACATCTATATAAAGATGTTTTGGCTCATCAAACAAAATTTAATATCAAAGATAATCTGAGTAAATACAAAAAATAGTTTAAGGGATTTAATTTCTGTTTATTGCAAAATCTTCTTTTTATGGTTGTTTTAATTCAGCCATATTGGAGGCTTTTTGCTTCAGCATTTCCGTGTTATTTTAATTTATTTAGTTTTTATTTCTAGGACCATCATACTATTTTTACAGGATTTTCTCCAATATTCTGGGTATAGTTTGATTTTAGTACCATTTGAGCCTCATTTTACTAATAAACCCTTCCAGTTAAAAAGTCTTCAGTTTGATGTTTTTGCTGTGACCTGTTCAGCTCTTCTCCTTGTTGTTTCTCTGTGGTTCACCTGTAAGTTTGGTTTTGTTTGTTTTCAACTGGTCAGCTTTTTACTTTTACTGAGTAACTGCTTTTTTGCAGTCAGTTTATTGATCAGTTTCTTTAAAGAGGCCATTTCACACAAATTTCAGGACTTTGTGGTTATTTCTTAAGTATAAACCAGTAATATGAAACATTTTATATCTAATAAATGTTAGGAAACACTGATTAACAGACCTTTCACTCTATCTGCGTCAAGATTCGGCTGGTTTCATCAGGTTTCGGGCTGTAACTCATTATTCATGATTCAAATTTGCTGGACTCTGATTGGCTAACAAACTAGCCTATGAGAGCAAAGCATTCTGTTTCCTGCCCCGCTGATTTTATCACAACCTGCGTAGTTTAAGAGATAAAAACTGAAAGAGAAGTTATTGACCTGTTTTCACACCCACTGTGAAGGTAAGAACACCTGTGGAGCTAAAATATTCAACAGAAACCTCAGAAAAA
>SSNP01000047.1:3144176-3189319 GCA_006937955.1 Pachypanchax playfairii
TGAAGGTAAGAACACCTGTGGAGCTAAAATATTCAACAGAAACCTCAGAAAAAACTGTTTTTAATGGAAGGGCCTCTTTAAAAATATTGTTTTGTTTCTAAAGTGCTAAAATATGATGAGTTAAGAGTGAGTTTCTCTTTCTCGCACTAACAAACACTGAATCGTGACAACTTCTGACTTCATTTCATCTAAACTTTTCAGGGAAAATGTATCAAGCAAGAAAAAATCATAAACAATTAAAATATTAGGGGGGTGTTGGATGGAGTCTATGTGTATCTGATCTATTGAAAACATAGTTTTGATTTACCGTAGAACACATAAAACAGAACTAAGGTTTAAACTTGCTGTGAGTGACAGGAAGGACTGACTGTGTAAGTGTGAAAGGCTGTAAGTACTTTATATATATTCTCTCTTTTCGAAGCTTTTGTCCTCTGTCCCACCTCGAGGCTGCAGGATAAGCTCTCCTCTCACTCTGTCTGCTCTGTCATCACTCCTGGCTTTCATTCAATCAGCGTGACAATAAGATAAAAACTGAGCTGCCTTTGCAAAGTCACCTGATTATGCAAGTTTCTGTTTTTAGCTTTCACAGCTTCGGTTCATCTATTAACGTACTGCCATGCTTTGTAACGTCACAAGAAACCACAGATAAAGTTCAGCCATTATTAAAGTGCCACTTTTAGGTTCACTGATGTATCATTGCATAAACTGCTAGACAATGATTGGCTTTGTTGTGCGATGATTCTACTGGGGCCCCACTGCGTGCCGTTTGCTTGTTAAGACGAAGCATGTCCACTGTCTTTGTTCTGTGGACCCTTTCACACCTGCTCTATGTAAGACTTACAGCAGGAGTGAGTCTTTCCAGCCGTGACTCAGACATGATACCCACCACTTTTGCTCCTCACGTGCGTACAGTAAGACACAGTGACATTTTCTTTCACTATTTTTGATTGTGCATTTGCTCTTTCTTGATTGGAGGCCCATGCATCACGCAGTGGGTGACAGGTCGAGCAGTAGCCCCGTCTCATCCTTTATATTCTCTCATTCATCCCATAAACTCTGTGATACTCCCACGCGTTTCCATTGGCCTACTTTCATGTTTCATTCTTCTTTGGCAATTTTCATTTTCAAATGGCCTCTCCTCCTTTATTTGTCCCCATATATCTTTTCACTTTAGACCCACATTTTCTTTTGTCCTTTCTGTCAGCGAGGTCGTGTTTCATTTCAAATTCCAGTTCGTCTCAACCCCTATCTTCTCATCCTTTATTTGCCTGAAGCACTAATTGATGTCAGTTTAATGAACATAAAGGAAAAATGTTTCTTCCTCTTTCAGTGATAGGATTTGTTGATCTCAGTAACAATGGTAGCAGGAAAAGTTAAAGGAAGTCAACACCTAATGTGATATGTTTTTTTTTAATGGGAAGGACTGGGTTTGACAGTAAAATCGGCTTATGAGAAAAACTAAACAAAATACGAGTCTCAAAGTTAAAAAGCCTTAAAGCAGATACTCGACTCTCTTAAATTGGAGTTCTGTGGAAATGTTATGATCAGTTAATATCTTACCTGATTTACAGAACAGCTTGAACAACTTCAGTTTGAAGAAATACAGATAAAGTTCTGACTGGTTTGACAAGCTAATGTCTAGTGTGAGCAAGGTAAATTTTGGCAATTTGTTGTGTTGGTGACAGTGACATCATCATACACACACAAAAATACAGCATTTAACAACTTAAAACAACAAATTACACTCCGTTAAAATCAATTACGTCTGTTCATAAAACTGATGGCGACAGGGACGAAAAAATTTCGAGCTGAGACAAAGTGGATTTTTGTTACAACGCAACAACTCCAGTCTCAAAGTGTTGAAAGTAGTTAAGTCAATTGTTATATAGCTTTACATCACGGGAAAGTTTATTGCATTTTGCGGTTACGTAGGACACATGAACTGCTGATACATTAACTGTGTTTTGTGACAGTGATCCAAAGGTTTTCATGGTCCACGTGAGCTTCTTTGACATGTTTCAGAGTAGAGTTGTTTGAAAGACTCATTCAAATGAAAATTGTGTTTTTCGTGTTGTTAGCATGATTTTGTGACATTTTTCTGATGCTAGAGAACATATTTTAAGAGAATTAAGCTCAAAATTGCATTTTTGAGTATTTCTGCATTCAAATTCCTGTGAATCAATAGCAGAGGCAAAAATGTGTCTAAAGAAATTAGTGGGTGGGCCACAAGCTCTTACTCTGCTAGCTGTAAACTAGCTATAAGCTAGCTGTAGCACTAGCATAAACCGATAGTTCTGAGCAACAGGGAGGGGTAGGGGGATCCTCCGTGCCAGCGGTTCTGCCTACAGCACAGAAGTAAATTACTAACAAGCTATTGCTGCTATGCAGAAAGTACTTCCTAGAAAATGGAACAGGTTTTGTGATTTTGGGTAAAAACACCATAATCATAATTTAAAGACCACTGAGACGCTTTTAAAATACCTGAAAAGATGATCAGACTGAGTCTCACTTTGGCTCCACTTGGACTAGCTGTTAGCTTGTGACTCCAGTCAGCTCTAATCTCTGTTTCTCAGAATTAAAGCTGTTCTAGATCTTACCACTGTCTGAACATGCCAATCCAACATGCATGACATGATTTTTATGTGCTCAACTGTGGTCAAGCCTGAAGACTGTCAAGGGCATTACATATGAGTCCCACCAGACCCCCCTCCTCCCCCATGACAATAGCTAAGGCGAGAGGCACTTCAATCAGGGTAGCAACATTTCATCATAGGATAAAGGTGATTACTCAGAAAATCTTTATATTAATGTGTCTGTGACCCTTCATTCATTCTGAGAGGACAAGTGGACCAAAATCAAGCATGAAAAAAATCTCTATTTTTTTAATGGAGAACAACATGTAGAAAATCAGCTGAAGGGTCACTGGAACAGGATGCATGTAAATACACATCTATATAAAGATGTTTTGGCTCATCAAACAAAATTTAATATCAAAGATAATCTGAGTAAATACAAAAAATAGTTTAAGGGATTTAATTTCTGTTTATTGCAAAATCTTCTTTTTATGGTTGTTTTAATTCAGCCATATTGGAGGCTTTTTGCTTCAGCATTTCCGTGTTATTTTAATTTATTTAGTTTTTATTTCTAGGACCATCATACTATTTTTACAGGATTTTCTCCAATATTCTGGGTATAGTTTGATTTTAGTACCATTTGAGCCTCATTTTACTAATAAACCCTTCCAGTTAAAAAGTCTTCAGTTTGATGTTTTTGCTGTGACCTGTTCAGCTCTTCTCCTTGTTGTTTCTCTGTGGTTCACCTGTAAGTTTGGTTTTGTTTGTTTTCAACTGGTCAGCTTTTTACTTTTACTGAGTAACTGCTTTTTTGCAGTCAGTTTATTGATCAGTTTCTTTAAAGAGGCCATTTCACACAAATTTCAGGACTTTGTGGTTATTTCTTAAGTATAAACCAGTAATATGAAACATTTTATATCTAATAAATGTTAGGAAACACTGATTAACAGACCTTTCACTCTATCTGCGTCAAGATTCGGCTGGTTTCATCAGGTTTCGGGCTGTAACTCATTATTCATGATTCAAATTTGCTGGACTCTGATTGGCTAACAAACTAGCCTATGAGAGCAAAGCATTCTGTTTCCTGCCCCGCTGATTTTATCACAACCTGCGTAGTTTAAGAGATAAAAACTGAAAGAGAAGTTATTGACCTGTTTTCACACCCACTGTGAAGGTAAGAACACCTGTGGAGCTAAAATATTCAACAGAAACCTCAGAAAAATCGTTTTTAATGGAAGGGCCTCTTTAAAGGTGATTACTGATGAGTAAAGATAGGAATAACGAGACAAATGTGTCTAAAAATATTATAACTTTATGGGCAACAGTATATATAAATATATGTCATGATTGGCTCTATTGGGGTTTTTGCTCCTTTCATTGATCGAGCCGGCTTTGTTCTGAGATCAAGGCCTTCCCTTCCACTCAACATGTGGTCCAGTTCTGTGTTCAGCATTTCATTATCAAAGGCTTCTCAGGGAACTCTGGCACCTAAAATGCTGATCCCTGGTGCTGAGTGATGTATCCTTGGATAAAGAAACTGTAACTTTTGCATTATTTATGTGCTTGCCGTTTGGTATGCTAATACAATAACATTATTATTTTGTCCCCTTGACATGGTCTTATCCTGGCAGTAAGGACGCCAGCTGACTCAGACTCAGTTGAAAAGGGAAACTTCTCTTGTGGGGTAATACATTTTTTACTTATTATTTTACTTAAATTAAAAACTTTTAAACGTTTTATCGAGGCTTTAACAGTCAGGAGGACTGTGCAGGAGTTCCAGAATCTTAATTTAAAAAATATTTTTGATACTTTGTAGATGTCTTTTAATAATTTTAAAACCATTTACGTACAAAGTATAAGTGGAATCTTTAACAGAGGGCTGGAACAGTGGCAGGAAGAGACAGGGAGATTACCGGTAATACAAATACGATCACCATGAGCTGGTGTCTCCAGCCTGTCATTGGGTGAGAGGTGGGGTCACACCTGGACAGGTTGCTAGTCCATCACAGAGAGACAGGCAACTACTCCCACACACATTCACACTGAGGGACAATTTAGCACAACCAATTAACCTCAAGCATGTTTTTTAGTCTGTGGGAGGAAGCCGAAGTCCTTGGAGAAAATCCCCACATGCACGAGGAGAACATGTAAACTCCATGCAGAAAGGACCTGGTCTTGTTTCAAACCTCGGATCTTCTGACTGCAATGCAACGATGCTGCCAACTGCACCACCATGCAGCTCATTAGTATGAATAAATGGTACATTTAATTGTAAACCGTCCTGCTAAAGGTCAATTCTTGCCTAAATAGCATCCTTCCTGATACACTATGGCTGCCTCGGGGCAGTGGTGGGTTCAGTATCCTGGGCAAGATACTGAACCCGCCAGGAGGTCATCCTCCGATCGGGAGCTCCGGAGCTCAATCCCGAGTCTTGACAGAGACTATGTGTCCAAGTATCCTTGGGCAAGATACTGAACCCTGCAACTGTCCCTGGACAAGATGGGGCCCTCTGCTCCTCACCTCATGTGAGGACGGGTCAAATGCAGAACAGAATTTCTCCATGAGGGATCAATAAAGGAGAAATATTATATATATTATCAATTAGTAAGTACATTTAACCATAAAGAGACAAAAACTGACCAGTTTTCCATAATCTGTTTACATGAAAACTCTGCCACACATATTAACAGCGACAATAACTGATTATTCATTCACTCAAATACTACATAGTGGTCTAGATTTAAGGCTGCACGGTGGTGCAGTTGGTAGCATTGTTGCCTTAGTGGGCCTTTTTGCATGGAGTTTGCTTTTTGCATGTTCTCTTTGTACATGTGTGGGTTTTCTCCAGGGACAACCGTTACCTCACACAGACCAAAAACATGCTTGAGGTTAATTGATAACTCTAATTTGCGTGACTGGTTGTTTGTCTATGTGTGGCCCTGCGATGCACTGGCAACCTGTCCAGGGTGTCCCCTGCCTCTCGTCCAATGACAGCTGGAGTTAGACACCAGCTCTCTGCGACCCTGAACAGGAAGAAGCAGATGGATCTAGAAACTCAGAAACTTAAACTCAGGTGGGACTAAAAGGCCCCAAGTGTGAGAAGAAAATCTGTCCCTACCACGAGACCACCACCACCGGTCTGACCCGTTGATAAGGCAGGATGGATCCATGATTTCATGTTGTTTACATCAAACTCTGACCCGACCAGCTGACATCTGGACTCAGATCATGTCTTCCAGTCTCTTGTTGTCCAGGTTGATGATTCTGTATGAACTGTTCTCACCTGACAGGATCAGAACCCGGTGCGGTTCTTCTGCTGCTGCAGCCCATCTGAGATGGTGTTCTGTCACCTCAGACCAGTCTAACTGTCCTCCTCTGATCTCTGACATCAAGAAGACATTTGTGTCCTCACAGCTGCTGCTCACTGGATAGTTTCTGTTTTTTGAATCATTGTCTGTAAACCGGAGAGAGTCGGTGTGAAAATCTCATCTGGAACCAACACAACAAGTCGTCTTCACCACGTCTAGATGCTTAATGTGTTGAGCTGCTGTCATGTGATTGGCTGATTCAATATTTGTGTTAACAAGCAATGAAACAAGTGTATCTAATTAGGTGGCCAGTGAGTGTCAATGAACACCACTGTTACAGCTGATCTTGGAACTGCCTGCAGTTCTCACTCTACTGCTATAAGCTGTGTCACCAAACGCTCCTGGTGTGTGTGCATGTGTGTGTGTGTGCATGTGTTTTAGTGCCTCACAGCAGCTCGATGGCTGTGTGTGATGAAGTGCTCACAGCAGACTGACCAGAGTAATGAGAAGTTCATGACTGTGTGCCATACCATGTGGCCTGGCTCACCTACTAGTGACACTCGCATTCACACAACTTCCCTCTGATACAATAAACCTGATGCGTTTTGAAGGTCGTTCATAGAGCTCTTAATTTATCAAGATTTTCCTTTGACCATTTGGCTCTGACATGGAGATTTATAGCAGATACCATAAAGCCTGTTTACATCTTGTCGCCGATACTGACCAAAGTTCCAGTGTTGAAAATAGACCTGCTGAAGAGACAGTAAGGGAATAAATTCTCTGTATCTATCATGTCTTAGACTTCAGACACATTGTTGTCAGATAAATAAGATGTTCAAGTGCTCTGTCCTGGGTGTCGTCCTCTAAAAGGCTTTGTTGTTTGATAGTGAGAGTAGTGAGAGTCAGTGTTAAGTACAATCGATGAAAGACTGATAAGATTGAAAAGTTTTGTCTGGTTATTATCTGTGTACAGGCACTTCTCCTGCTGAGCCACAGGAAGAACAGGAAGTCAGTTATTTTCTTAATTACCTTCATAGGAAGGTGAAACATTTTACGTTGGGATTCTTCTTAGATAGAATCGACTTTGGCAATCAGGAGAAGATCGCTGACTATGAGGAAGGAGCGGGTAAAGACGTCCCGATGAAGCAGGGATCTTGTTCTTTATACAGTAATCCTTAACATTTCCATTGCTTTTCTGAAGAACTCAGAGCAGTAAACTGTGGCTTTAAAGAGGCCATTTCATACAAATTTCAGGACTTTGTGGTTATTTCTTAAGTATTAACCAGTAATATGAAACATTTTATATCTAAAAAACATCAGGACACACTTATTAACAGAACTTTAATCTGTCTGCATTAAAATTCAGCTGATTCCGGCTCGTTCCATCAGGCTTTGGCAGCAGCTCGTTCATATTCATTATTCGAATTTGCTGGACTCTGATTGGCTAACAAACTAGCCTATGAGAGCAAGGTATACTGTCTCCTGCCTAGCTGCGCATGGCAACAGCAGACGTAGTCTCTTCCTTTTTGTTATGTCTTATGCTACAGCTTTTAGCCAGCAGCATGCTAGGCGTGGTTTCAACTGCGGGAGCTGATGAATACTAACGAACAAAGGAATTGTGATGAAACAGATACAGGCTGTTCAAACTCGGGAGAACTCGGGTGTTATCACCACCTGCGTAGTTTGAGAGATTAAAACTTAAAGAGAAGTTGTTGACCTGTTTTCACACCCACTATGAAGGTAAGAACACCTGTGGAGCTAAAATATTCAACAGAAACCTCAGAAAAAACGTTTTTAATGGAAGGGCCTCTTTAAGTTGAACAATGAGAAGCAGAGAGAGGCGGTAGTGGCAAACAATCTTAAATCCAATACAAAAGTCCAACAATCCAAATTCCAAAAATAAATCCACAACAAAGCTAATAATCCAAATTCTGATAAATAGGCAGGCAATGGTCGTAAAATGTGCCATAAGAATCAGTCATACTGCGAGACGGCGCTGGCGAAAAACTGTTAGCCGACGGCAGGAGAGTCGAAAACACAGACTCTGCAACTTATCCATGAAGGAGCAAAACAAAAGTTGATGGTCAAATTACTGAAACTCAGACAATCTGGCAGAGAAGTACAGACTGTAAAGAGTGACAGTCTGTACAGAAATTAGCATTACACAGGTGAGTATGATGAGGCGGACATGGCATGGATTCAGATTATTGCCAAAAACTGAGAGAGTGGCAGATTGACAATGTAATGCAGGAGTCTATCCTGTGAGTTTAGTACTCAGCTCTGTTTGCACGTATTTTTCCAATAAATTTCATGCAAACAAAACAATAAACCACAAGATAAAGAAAAAAAAACTCACTAAACACAAAGCGGAACAAATAAAACATGTTGTTCCCTGCTGGGTATTGTAAATTGGCTGCATAGTGTCATCAGAGGGTGATATTAGCTGCATTATGCAAAACTTTGATAAACAGACACGAAGGAGCAAAATACTAAGGCCGAAGAAAGAAAGTAGAGTTTCGCCCTGGTTGTGTAAGACAGAGGCATGAGGAGAAGATCTGCAGGGATTCACCGTGATACGGCACATTGTCTCTCAGATCAGCGAGGAATAATCATGTTTCTTGTCTTGAGACGTGACAAAAGTTGATTTAACTTCATCAAAAACTGTAAAAATCCTGGTGAAGTAGCCTATAAAACAATGGCTCTCAAACTGCGGTCCAAGTACTACTGGTAGTACACAGGATCCCTTTAGTGGTACTCAGAAAAACATTAAGTATCAGCTTACAAGTTAAACAAGAAGATAATGAACCACCAAAAGCAGAAGTGTGACATAGAGCTAAAAGCAGAGAGAATCAAAAGGATGAGTGGTTCGGAACGGAAAGTACTTGAAAAACAAAATACTGCAGTGGAGAATATTTTGAGAACTCGTGCGGCGGCTGGAGGTGCCACCACTGAATCCAGTTCAGCCTCTCTGAGCTGCTAACCTGCTCTTTCTGCTGTCTTACTGAAGCTTTTTGTTTCTGCACAACCTTTAGTGTTACGAGTCTGATGAGAAATCTCTCCTTGAAGCTTCTACGTCTTGTTTCTTCACCTCTGGGGAAACCTTTTGTTCCTCAGTCAGATCCTATATGGCGAGTGATTTAGGTATTATATTCGGTCATTTGGGTTCGGATTCAGTCAAGACAGTAAGACACAATAGGTTTTATATGTCATCTGGACATCGTGGCATTGAGGAAATAAAACAATAAAGTCTTTCAGGTGTAGTCCTGCTCTGTTGCTCGGAAATACCAACGTCTTTTCATGCATTATTGCAACCATCACAGAAAAGAATACGACCTTTGCCGAGGGCACTGATACAACACAGTATCATACAGGTTCCCAGCTGTTGGTGGTGTTGGTAACAACAGTGCAGAGGGTTCTTTTCATCTACAAAGCACAAGATGTCAGTTTCTTCCCCCCAAAAAAAAGATTTGGAACGCACATTTTTCTGAACACAATACATGAGATTTCAGATGTCTCAACCCAGATGAATGAGAGGGACATGGGTAAATAAATTACATCCTTTTAGATTTATTGAAAAAAAAGTTCAGCAAAGTAAAGACTTAGAATAAGATTCTTTGCTGCAGTGAAAGTAACAACACTAAACACTAACATGTGTTTTCAGCTCTAATTGTTCTCAAATTAACGAATCCTTAAAAATGTCAGTCAGTCATTTATCAGCATGTTCCTGTTCAGGGTTAAAGGGAGATGGTGTCTTGGGTGAGAGGCGGAGCCACAGCTGGACAGATCGGCATAAAGATTAACAACAACCATTCACACTCACACTGAGGGCATACATGTCAACTCTCCCTATTTTCCCTGGAGACTCCTGAATTTCAGTGCCCCTACCGAAAATCTCCCGGAGCCACCTTTCCCCCTAATTCCTCCTGATTTCCGACAGTTTCCGCCGTCCGTTGTTTCGGACCGGCTATTTATAACGCCTGATGCTGCAAACCGTTGCGACACAACGACTAACTAATTCTCCATAAATGTCTATCTAATTCTGAGTTCTCAAGGTTGACATGTATGACAGAGGGATAATTTAGATTTGCCAATTATATCAGTTTCTAGCTCATGATGGTTTTTAATGTCAGAATTTATCCTTTATTTGTTATGTTCAAGTGTTGTTGGTTAGTTTTAATTAAAGTTCTCACTGTTCTGAATGTGCCAACTAATCATCATAAAAAACACCAACATGTTAGTTCAATTCTTGGGTGTTTTAAAAATTGTGAGGAGTTAATTCAAGTTTATAAAAAGTTTGATTTTAAGTAGATGATTATGTTCAGGGGTGCACATAAGTGGTCCGCAGGTCCGCACACACTGTCAAAATATAAAATGCGCACCAGATGAAAAGTTGCAACACGCGTTTGCGTACTCAACATTGGTTTGGCTGAGCTGCGTGAATTTTTAGGTTAATCAGAGGCGGGTTCATTGTCAAATAAATGAAGAATCCCGTTGACTTCTTCTGTTTGACTGATATGTTTCTCAGCCAGAGCGCCGAAGTTCCAGCTGATCAGCTGATGCTGCGTCTCTCTCTGTCTCTGTGTATCAGTTTATCAGTGTGACGGATTTTCAGTCAGTCAGATCAGTGCAGCTGACTGCAGGATTCTGCATCGCGTCAAAACTGAAAAAATTCACTGAATAAGACAAATAGACCATCGTGGTACAGACGTGTAGAACTACCTTTTTGTGCTATAAAATACAGAAAACCACCTGTTTTAATCAACAGTATCAGCGTATTTGTCTGTGATCCGCGCCATTTTGAATGCGAGCAAAGCACTATGGGATATGCAGTCAATGCCCCATAACTGTCCAGTGTATCTTTTTATCTGACTGCATCACATTACAAACATCCTCATCATTTCAAAACAAAAAACAGTTACAGTAAATGACAGAAGCCCCAACAGCTGACTAATAAATTTCAACACCAAACTGTTAAATGTAGATTAAAGTGAACAATCAAACCTGTAAACAATCCAACCTGAACTCTGAAGGTTTTTTTTTACCAGTATTTTTATATTTTACTGGTTTCACTTGATTTTTTCAACAATTAAAGGATTTTTATTGAAACAAATATAGAGCCAGGTAAAGTAAACAGACTGAATTTGAAGCTTGATTAAACCAAAAACAAAGCAGAGGAGCTTGGAAGAGACACAGCGAGACGCATTTAAAAATGTGAGGACCAAGCAACAACCCTAGGTTCTCTTCTGAGAACCAGGCCAAAAATATTATGTGCACCCCTGTTTATGTTACAGAAGGGGATCGTAGACATATTGTTGTTTTATAATTTATTGAGTGTTGAGATGTTTTAGTTAAAATCAGACACTAACACAGTGTCACGTTGGATGTTGTTCTGTAAAGATTTGATTAAACTTGCATAAATACAGTATATTCAAGAGCCAATGAGTTTAAAACAGAAAAATCACATTTCTTTTATTATCTGATAGAAGTGATGTTTTCTAAAATATTTCAGGAATATTGGAGAAGAGCCGGACAGGCCACGCCTCCTGAGGCAGATCTGGTTTGTGACATCGAGCCTCTGTGGTTCTGTTGTTAATGCTGAGACAGATGTTAAGGGAGGGAAGTCTCAGATATTTCCTCACTGTTTTATTGTTAAGGAATGTGCCACAGATCCAGAACACAGCAGAAAATAATGTATATAGGAAAATGTTGACCAGCTGGATCACTGCCTCTGTTGTTGTGAAAGGTTTCAGTAAAAACAAAAACACCAAAGTCTTGCAGACCTAAAACATATATGAGTATTACAAAAAGCAAATGTTGGTAAGAAAACTAACATCTGCTTGTTTACTTGAAGTCGGACTCGGCTAACAACTCTTTTGTCACTCTCCATCTTCTGGCAGTCTTCTAGTGTTCGTCCTTGCCTCAGCTAGAAGCTCTCTCAGCTGTTTGACCTCCATAACAGCAGGCGCACATTATTTAATGATGGTTTTAACTTCCTGCAGCAACTCCTAGTTGTATTTGAGTACTTGTTTGCAAAGAGATGAACCTTTTTGCAGAGCAAGAGTGGCTGTCACGTTTTTGCATGGTGCATTTTTCAGTCTTAATCTCTAAATAAAAACAGAATCATCACAAATATAAATACTGGTTTGATTTTATGGTGTAATTATTGATCCCATGCTTTTTATTGTCTGATGCAGCTGCTTGTAGGACATCAACTACTAAAAGTCTCTGTTGGAAACCTGTTATACTAAGATGGTAGAACAATGAGGAACATTTCTTTGAACTAGGAACCTGTTTTTGTTCTGAAGATGATGAAAACAAGGAGAGATTTACACTTTCATCCACAGAGATTTATATGGAACTAGAATAGTGCCAAAACTTCAACTCTCGAGAAATTTAACTCATGTGCAGTTTCAACCATTTGCACATGCATTTCATCTCGCACATGAATAAAAAATCTTTACATGTGCAGATTCACTCATTCATGCATGCACGCTACACGCTCTGTATCCTTGATAAGAAATTCCACTCACATTATTATCACCTTATGTGATTGGTCATTTCCAATCAGTTACACCCACATAATTTATATTATGCCACGAGTCAGTTATAAATTAGTTATGAGAAAGTAGTTATCAATCAGTTAGACTGCAGTGTAAATGCTGCATGAGGGCGGAGTCAGTGGGATGATCAATAATTGTACAAGTGCTTATTCTTTCGATAAAGTATTTATGTAGCTTGTTCCTAATGTTCATGAAAGATTTTTGCGTGACACAAACCTGTTGCAAAACAACCCCCCTTCCCCCATTGCATAGATATCTTGGGCGGCATAGCCTATAGAAAGGGTGATCGCCCTTCGTTGGAAAGGTCGCTGGTTTGATCTCCCTCCTTGGGCACGATACTAAACCAGCCGCTGCGTCGGGGTGGCCGTAGTCTATTGGGAAGGAGGTCATCCTCCGATCGGGAGACTGGAGCTTGATCCCGTGTCTCAACAAGAGGCTACGCGTTGAAGTATCCATGGACAAGATACTGAACCCCACAACTGCCCCCCGGGTGCTGTTCAAGATGGCTGCCCTCTGCCTCTCACCTCACGGTGAGGATGGGATGCACAGCCGAACTTCCCCACGAGGGATTAATAAAGAAAATTATAATTAATGTTATATTATTATTATATATTAACTCTATTGTCTTATGTAAATAGTGCTTAACAAATGTACATTTTCTTCATGCCAGGGGTTGATTGTGGGGACCTCAGTAGGGATTAAATATTCAAGGTTTCCATTGTTAAATTCTTGATACATCCCATGATACAAGCAGACCACAACATGAATGCATTCCCTCCATGCTCAACCTACTTCCACATGGGACCCCTAACTCAATACAGTTTTATTTTTATAATAAGAGTTTATAACAAAAGTAATTTCAAGGCACTTTACAGAAATAAGTCCAGTTCACGTCAATACTTCAGATTGTAATTAGTAATCAATTTCAATAAGTTATAAATGCCAATTAATAAAAATGAAGAACCAGCCAATTGGGTTGAATCATCAGTTCAACACAATTCTCCATCCTGAGCAGTAGGAAGAAAACCTCCAGCAGAACCAGGACCAGGATGAGTGGCTTATTCTTTAAAGTACACATGGTGTCTGCCTCACGGATTAAAAGTGGAAACTGGTTCCACATGAGAGGAGCCTGATAGCTGAAAGCTCTACCTCCCATTCTACAAAAGGCTGCTGCCATTCTGATAAACACCAGAGTCATTCTACAGTTATATTTTTGCTCAAAACCATCATTAACCCTTCACGTGATGCATTCTTGAGCTGGTTCTTCACATCATCCAGTGAGTGTGTGTGTTTGTGTATGTTTTGTTTCTACGAGGCAATCAGATGAGTTCAGTTCCTCCAAGAATCGTGTTGTTCAATCATGAGGGCACCAAACAAATACTTCTCTCCAGAACAAACAACGTCCTGCTGGAATTCATTATGTCCGGTCCACAACAATCACAGCCTGTAGAAGCTCTACTATTATAGTTAGCTATCATGTTACACTTCTGTTTGTTTGTTTTTATTGCTTGCTGGGGGTTTTTTTTTCTAGAGATTAGGAGAAATTGTTCATCAGTTTCTCGATGCTGTGATCAGCATGACGCCTGCAGTGTCTTGATTTTAGCGAGCTATTTGCTGTTTGCTGTCATGTTTTCCTGTGTAATGTGGAGTCTTATTCTCAGACCGAAGGCTGTCAACTTTGCTGTCACTGACATCCTTCAGACCTGCTCTTAGATAAAAGTAGTACGGACAGAAGAAGAGACACCAGTTAGACGGTGTCTAAAATAAGATTCTTGTTCATTTGTTTTAGGCAATTGTTTTCTCAGAATTCTCTTTGTTTGTGTCTGTCCTCAGTACGTCTCCTGTTTTATAGGTTTTCTCACAATGTTTATACACCGTCTTGTCAAAATGTCACAAAAATCAATCATTTTTATTCAGAAACATAATGAACATGTTGACAGACTGAGACAAAGGCATATCCTGTCATTGTTATATATGTGCTTCACATTACAGTGAATTACATCATGTTTTTTTTCACGCTTGTACGTTACGTGTACCATTTCCCATTTTATCTGGATATTTTCCAGCAATGCACATCACTCATGCTCATGTTGTTTTATAACAATGCCTATATTTTAATTTCAAATGGAGATTTTTTTACATATACATCAAAATGAAAAATGTAGTGATGCATGCGTCATTGATATTTGCTTTGTTTCCTCTTACTGGTAAGAAATGACGAGTTACTCTTACTGTTACTGAGTTACTGAGTTCAAGGCTGTCGCCACAAAGTTAAACCTCAAACTCTGGCAGGAACTTTATGGTGAGTTTGGCATCGTTTTTGTGGTTGCAAATTTTAGTGGTAAAAATGTTTCTGATCGTACTTTAGTTTTATCTTCAAAGCATCTTACATTGAAATAAGAAGAAAGATTGAAGAATTCAAGGTTCAGTAACACTGAAACGTTGGGCAGACTCTTATGGTGGGCGGTGTGGTCTAGCGGATGGGCAGGAGGGTGATTGCCCTCGTTCGAAAGATGGCGAGTTCGATCCCCGGTGCCGGCAAGCTACGTCGAAGTATCCTTGGGCAAGATACTGAACCCGCCGCTGCCTCGGGGCGGCCGTAGTCTATTGGGAAGGAGGTCATCCTCCAATCAGGAACATGATCCAGAGTCCCAGCAAGCGGCTACGTGTTGAAGTATCCTTGGGCAAGATACTGAACACCGCAACTGCCCCCCGGGCGCTGTTCAAGATGGCTGCCCTCTGCAGAGCTGAATTTCCCCATGAGGGATTAGTAAAATAAAATAAAATAAAATAAAATAAAATAAATGTTCAGGCTCAATGACTGCTTATTAAACCATCCAAACACTTTAAAACCACAAACATAATCTTTCCTCAGTGGCAGAAAATTAGCCATAACATGTTCACTTCATCCAAAACAACGCAAGCAAGTAAAGTAACAAGAGAATAAATAATCTCCAAAATTATACAAAAGAGCACACTGAATTCTCATGGATCTATGTGAATGACATCAGGTCAGATTAGAGTAAAAACACAAACAATTAAATTAAATTATTATTAACTTTAATTAAATTATTGAGATATTTTTTATTATAGAGGGATGCTGCATTTTGGTCCACTTACATAATCTGTCTTCTCTCATCTGGTGTTTTATTTATTTCTGTTTCTTCAAATCTAACACAGTCATTTTATTACAGATCCATCCATATGGCTAACTGCTCTTTCTCTTTGAACACTCTTGTTTGACCTCTGTTTTCTTATATGCCATCTGTAGATACAACTATCTGTCCATTGACAATGAGCTTGATGAATGTTGTGAGGACTTACAACGACCAGAGAAAATATAAATAAACTGTTTTTATCATGCTGACATTGTTAAGTTATGTAAAGTAAAATGTGGAGATTTAAAGTTGATATTTCTGTCCGCTGTTTCCATCTGATAAATTCTATGCCTTTTCCTTTAAAAGCTACCTATTTTTCTTCTGAAAGTTTTTAGAGGACGGGGCCTATTAGTGCATGATTGACACAGGAGGAATATATTATGTAATCCATAGCGGGACAAGGACATTGTTATTGCTCACTTCCTCTGTCATCTGGACTTTGCTGTGGCTGTGACTTTTTTCCCCTTTCTGTAAACCTCTCAAGGCCATATGATTCAGAGACGCAGTCAGACGACACAAGATAATGAGCAGACCGCACTACTGCAGCATGACAACATTCTGCTTAAATACATTGCAGCAAAATCTGTTTGAGCGTCCAAGGACATTTAAATGACTAAACAAATTGTGTTTGTTTGGACTAAAGTGTATAGAACACTTGTTTGGACCTGTAAATAAGAGAAACACTGATCCAAAGCCCACACTGATCTTTAATGTTAAAGAAAGCTGCCATTGCATCAGAATCTGTGTTCTACATCCATCAGCACCAGCTTGGATCCAAGATTTGGTTTGTTTTATTATAGTCAACCTTTACATCTTCCCAAACTGTTTGAATTGAGGATAATTATCTTCCTAAATAAATACAAAATAAGGCATAGAGATTTATTTGACTAAACAGTTTTTCTTAGGAATCGTACAATAGATGATGTTGCAGAACGTTGGAGTGAATGACAGACACCAAATGGCAGATTGTACCCAAACACTTATTTCATGTCTTTTAAAGTGGGTTTCTGTGGGAAATGAGGTTATTTGTTGGTGTACACCACCTGTAGAGTTCTTATGTTCTTTGTAAAGCTGCCTTAAAACCTTCCTACGGTCTACTGAAGGCCATTTTATGACAGTTGTCGTCGGAACAAAGTCGTACAGCACTCCTATGTGCAAATCACGACAATTTCAAATTGTTCTTCGGACAATCCTTCAGCTTTCAGCACATTTTGTTGAGGTATATACGTAGAGGCATTCTGTTAATGCCAAAATTCGGTGTCTTGATCGTCACATCTGCTCGAAAATTTGTGCAAAAGTCTTTTATCTATGAGATGATAATAATGCCAAGAAGACTCCAGCATTAGCAGGAGGACCTGGTAGCTGGTGGGTGTGGCCATGTTACAGAGGCGGCACCTGACTACAGATGGATCGTAACAACGTTGCTGAGCTGTTGCACCACTCATCAGAAGTAAGAAGTAAGTGTAAATTTCTGGAAGCAACAATATTTAATTGGGGTCTATTTTATCTAAATAACCCACAAACATAACACGCTGTTCTTCAGATGTTTTTAAGGCATTCGTACGGTGGCCCTACACCACATTCATCTTGGAAAATCTTGGAAAAGACCATCGACTTGACCACGAATTTAAAAGCTGCACCAGTTATGCTAGCAGCTGCCGCTACTATTTGCGCATGCTAACAACACTTCATAGTAAATAAGAGAGTAAAGTGAAACTGATGGTGTTAAGATTTGTGTTTGCATGAACAGCAACAATATATTTAAGACTGAAGTTATTTTCAGACGATAGCAGGTGACATCAAGATGTTCATGTTAGCCATTAGCTCACTCATCCTGGCAGAACCAGATAGTTGAAGTCATTCAAAGAGCTGTTGGCTGCAGGTAAGATAATTATGACTCATAAATCTTCCAGAGAAACCCACTTCAAAGGATAGGAACTATTCCTTATAGGCTTTTTTAATGAAAGAGCAAAACCATTCACAAGCTGAATTTAGATTAAAAAAACATTGATTAGGAACAGCTTAGCACTCAAATTACTGTTTGGATTTCAAGTAATATTCAGAAAAACAGTCAAGACACAAAGATATTCTCACTTATAGCTCATAATGTACGCTAAACACAACTCTAATGAATGTTAACGTCTTTCTTTTATCTCAGTGTTATTGCAGGTTTACAGAATCTGTCACAAATCTATGAAAATGTCCTTTTAAGTCTCACAAGTTAATAAGATTATAACTAAATATATAGCTGTTGAACAGAACCTGAAGCACTGAGTTATGTGTTTGTTATTTGGACTTTTTCCCACTTTCTGGAGCTTCATTAACCCCAAATTCTTATATGCTAAACATCACAAAAGAGGCTGAGGGGTCACAATTAGTCCTGACATGCATGTAATCTCAATGGGAAAAAAACATGATCTAATAAGTGGAAAATTCAATTAAACTCAATTCAGTCTCATTAGCTCTATAAAGGTCATGAAAATGTTGTAGTTACTTTTTCACATCTGCTTTTTAGAGCGATTATATAAAAGGTTGTAGATAAGATTCATGTCATTGTTAGTTGCTTCTTTTATTTCAAGTTTAAAGCTTTTTTTAACAAGCGGTTAATCATTGTTTGATTTAAAACAGATTCATTTTTGATCCAGATCCAGAAGACAACTTCAGACCACTTTTGTTGTTAAAATGAGTCTCAAAAAGCATCATTATCTGGCCAGCCAGTTATATTTGTTTAATCACAATAATAACTTTTAGATTTTAAGAGCCAAAAACCTCCAGCAGATGATCCAAATCAGGAAATTTGTGTCCTTAACAGCAAAGCAAAATGTCACGGAAAACATTTTTAAATAAACTAATGCCAATTTTTTTTTTTCTTATGTGGTTTCAGTATTAAAGTAAGTTAAAATGTGGAATTTCTAAGTTAAAACACAATAAGTTGATTGAGACTTTGTTTGTTAACCTTAGATCTGAAGTTAATTCCTGTGCTGCAGCAGATTTATTTCAATATTCCTAAATGATACCGTCATGTGTCGAGGACTCACATCTCAGACACTGAAGGACATTTTGTGCTTTTCTTTATCTGTCTCTGTTTGTCTTCATCACATGGTATTCATCCATTTTACTCTTCTACATTCAGCGTTTTTGAAAATTTATGACCACTCAGCTTCAGGCAGCTCAAGTTATGCAGTATTATGCTTCGGAGTGTTAATCTTTTAAGTGCTAGACTATTTTCAGGAAGTGTGTTTATGTACCCCCCCAAAAAAAGGCAACCCCAAACCTTGTAATATCTTTATTGCGCCTCTGAGTAATATCTACTGCAGAGGACAGTGTAACCAGTTCAGCAGCAAAAGACACTCGTCATGGTCTTTTTTTTAATAATTACTTATGCTCCAATGGACCTTCAGACAAACTATCGTCCCGTGTTCTCATAAATGTGCCATACATTTCTGTGTTTGTGTGTGGTGTTTTTTTTAGGTAAAGAAAGAGCAGAGAAAAGATCAGTCTGGGCACTCGTGTGTATTCATGCAGAAGGAACGACAGCCGGGTGCGTTCAGTAGCGACTATAGTGACTTCTAGACTTCTATTCTCCTCTCACCGTGCACAAATAGGATGCCTGCATCAGACACACAAACACGCTCTCACGTTTAGGGTATTTGCTCAGCAGGAGTGTAACACAAGCTCACATCCTCATTGCACATACATGCTGCTTGAGCCCCCATCAGGAATATTAATAGTAATGAGCTTTTCCTTTGTATCTGGGCTCATATCGCTAAGAAGGATTGTCCCTTGTGGCAGTGGTGGCACTGTCACCAAACGAAGATGTTCACTTCATCTAATATTGAATATGATCCTGGCCAGGATCCATAATTCATCATCTAAGTGAAGACGTGACTCTTGTGAAGAGGATGAGATTCAAAGGCTCAGTGGGAGGGGGTGATAGAACCAGGGACCGCACCAGGTGCCTTCATTCATATGGCAGCTGAGATCACTCCCTCTGTCTCTCCAGTGTCTCTCTGAGAGGGTGAGTTCAGAGCTTGTCATTGCAGGTTATCGCTGGCTTGTAAAGAGCTGCAAGAATCCCTGCCAATCACTCCTTATGTTAAAGAGCACAAGGAGGCACTTAAAAGCTTTTAATTAACATTGCTCAACTCCATGCAACAGATGATTTACTCTATTTGTTGGCATAGCAGCACAGCAGAATGAAAACCAAGTATGCAGACTTCCACAGCTTGCAAATATTTTCATTTTCCAAAGGCAGTGGAAACATGTGACTGTGCTGACGTGTTCAGCCATTGCTATTTCCTGACTGATATGGGACGTGCAGACACACAATTGTAATGTGTTTTCAGTTGAACATCGCTGATTTACATTTAAAAATCTAAAATGTTTTTAGAATAATACAGCAAGCAGTAAAGTAAAGGGATATTTTGGCCATTTTGAAGTGTGTCATTGTGTTAATGCTTAAGATGCCAGTTTTAATATGAAGATCGTATTTTTGACGTCGTTTCATGTGGCGGTAGCTCTGAAAGGACTTTGAAATCTTTCTGTTTTGCAATAGTATTGACATAAAATCATTTTTAAAAATGAGTAAATAGCTAAATAGTTATTTAAATGTTTCAATTTGAGTGCATTAAAAGTCCATACTAATTCACACTACACACTATCAAATTAATCACATGTTATATTATAAGAAAAAAAAAGCATATTGTCACGTTCTGGTGCTGTGAGGACTCGGGGCAGGACCCAAAGTGCAGGGAGACACGGGAGACTCAAAACTCATAAGTAATAATTTTTAATCAAAATAAAGGGGCTGACAAGCAGCAAAACACTTACATGAAAGGAGGGCTCGGGAGGAGAAACACACGGCACGCTAGACAATACTCCGACACTTGAACAACATTGACACACCCTTTTTAAACTAACCCAGCACAAGAAAGCAATCAACACAAATGAAAAACACCTGGGGAAGAGAGGGAGATGGAAACGAGCAACAGCTGAGACACAAGGAGAACAGAATATAAACACAAACCAGAAAATACACAAGAAACACAGGAGGACAAGAAAAACAACAAAACTCTCACTCAGAACAATAATCAGACATACACAGAACATGACTCCTGACATTACCCCCCCTTCAAGGGACGGCCCCTGGACGTCCCCTGAAAACAACAAAAGAGACATCCTGAAACTCAGAAGGGCGGGAGGTGGGGGACCCGGAGGAGGGAAAAAACACAAAAAACCCAAGGGCACAGAAAAAAAAACAACTCAGAAATTCACAAAATTTAACTCAAAAAGCGCCACTAGGGAAAACAAGAGAGCGCAGAAAGTCTGGAGGGCGGCCCAAAGGGCAGCCTTGAGGCCACGAGGAGAGACTCAGAATGTCTGGGGGGCGGCCCGGAGGGCAGCCTGGAGGCCACGAGGAGAGACTCAGAATGTCTGGGGGGCGGCCCGGAGGGCAGCCTGGAGGCCACGAGGAGAGACTCACAAAGTCTGGGGGACGGCCCGGAGGCCGCGAGGAGAGGCTCAAAAAGTCTGGAGGACGGCCCGGAGGCCGCGATGACTGGCGCCGAAGGTCGAGGATGCGGCCTGAGCGCCGCGGAGCGTTGAGGCGCAGCGCGACTGGAGTGCGGCCTGGGAGCCGCGGAGCGTGGCGGCGCAGCGCGCCTGGAGTGCGGCCTGGGAGCCGCGGAGCGTGGCGGCGCAGCGCGCCTGGAGTGCGGCCTGGGAGCCGCGGAGCGTGGAGGCGCAGCGCGCCTGGAGTGCGGCCTGGGAGCCGCGGAGCGTGGAGGCGCAGCGCGCCTGGAGTGCGGCCTGGGAGCCGCGGAGCGAAGAGGCGCAGCGCGCCTGGAGTGCGGCCTGGGAGCCGCGGAGCGTGGCGGCGCAGCGCGCCTGGAGTGCGGCCTGGGAGCCGCGGAGCGTGGAGGCGCAGCGCGCCTGGAGTGCGGCCTGGGAGCCGCGGAGCGTGGAGGCGCAGCGCGCCTGGAGTGCGGCCTGGGAGCCGCGGAGCGTGGAGGCGCAGCGCGCCTGGAGTGCGGCCTGGGAGCCGCGGAGCGTGGAGGCGCAGCGCGCCTGGAGTGCGGCCTGGGAGCCGCGGAGCGAAGAGGCGCAGCGCGCCTGGAGTGCGGCCTGGGAGCCGCGGAGCGTGGAGGCGCAGCGCGCCTGGAGTGCGGCCTGGGAGCCGCGGAGCGAAGAGGCGCAGCGCGCCTGGAGTGCGGCCTGGGAGCCGCGGAGCGTGGAGGCGCAGCGCGCCTGGAGTGCGGCCTGGGAGCCGCGGAGCGACGAGGCGCCTGGCGCCTGGAGTGCGGCCTGGGAGCCGCGGAGCGAAGAGGCGCAGCGCGCCTGGAGTGCGGCCTGGGAGCCGCGGAGCAAAGAGGCGCCTGGCGTCTGGAGTGCGGCCTGGGAGCCGCGGAGCAAAGAGGCGCCTGGCGTCTGGAGTGTGGCCGCTACTGCTGATGCTGGATGTTGGAGGTCTAGAAGGTCTGGGAGGTCTGGGATGGCTGGAGGCTGAGGCGATGGGCACTGAAACCGGTGGATCAGGAGGTGATGAGTCTGGCACTGGCGCTGATGATTCTGGCACTGGAGCTGATGAGTCTGGCACTGGAGCTGATGATTCTGGCACTGGAGCTGGAGCTGATGATTCTGGAGGACCGTCGCGGACGGCGACGTCCTCGGACCCTGGCGTTGGAGGACCGTCGCGGACGGCGACGTCCTCGGACCCTGGCGTTGGAGGACCGTCGCGGACGGCGACGTCCTCGAACCCAGGAGGAAGCGCTGGAGGGCCGTCGCGGACGGCGACGACCTCGGACCCTGGCGCTGGAGGACCGTCGCGGACGGCGACGTCCTCGAACCCAGGAGGAGGCGCTGGAGGGCCGTCGCGGACGGCGACGCCCTCGGACCCTGGCGTTGAAGGCACGTCGCGGACGGCGACGTCCTCGAACCCAGGGGGAGGCGCTGGAGGGCCGTCGCGGACGGCGACGCCCTCGGACCCAGGCGTTGGAGGCACGTCGCGGACGGCGACGTCCTCGAACCCAGGAGGAGGCGCTGGAGGGCCGTCGCGGACGGCGACGCCCTGGGACCCTGGCGTTGGAGGCACGTCGCGGACGGCGACGTCCTCGAACCCAGGAGACGGCAGACCGCAGTCGGCGGGACCCTCGGTGGAACTGGAGGCGTCGGGACCCTCGGTGGAACTGGAGGCGTCGGGACCCTCGGTGGAACTGGAGGCGTCGGGACCCTCGGTGGAACTGGAGGCGTCGGGACCCTCGGTGGAACTGGAGGCGTCGGGACCCTCGGTGGAACTGGAGGCGTCGGGACCCTCGGTGGAACTGNTGGGATGGCTGGAGGCTGAGGCGATGGGCACTGAAACCGGTGGATCAGGAGGTGATGAGTCTGGCACTGGCGCTGATGATTCTGGCACTGGAGCTGATGAGTCTGGCACTGGAGCTGATGATTCTGGCACTGGAGCTGGAGCTGATGATTCTGGAGGACCGTCGCGGACGGCGACGTCCTCGGACCCTGGCGTTGGAGGACCGTCGCGGACGGCGACGTCCTCGGACCCTGGCGTTGGAGGACCGTCGCGGACGGCGACGTCCTCGAACCCAGGAGGAAGAGCTGGAGGGCCGTCGCGGACGGCGACGCCCTCAGACCCTGGCGTTGGAGGACCGTCGCGGACGGCGACGTCCTCGAACCCCGGAGGAGGCGCAGGAGGGCCGTCGCGGACGGCGACGCCCTCGGACCCTGGCGTTGGGGAACCGTCGCGGACGGCGACGTCCTCGGACCCTGGCGTTGGAGGACCGTCGCGGACGGCGACGTCCTCGAACCCCGGAGGAGGCGCAGGAGGGCCGTCGCGGACGGCGACGCCCTCGGACCCTGGCGTTGGAGGACCGTCGCGGACGGCGACGTCCTCGAACCCAGGAGGAAGCGCTGGAGGACCGTCGCGGACGGCGACGACCTCGGACCCTGGCGCTGGAGGACCGTCGCGGACGGCGACGTCCTCGAACCCAGGAGGAAGCGCTGGAGGGCCGTCGCGGACGGCGACGCCCTCGAACCCTGGCGTTGGAGGACCGTCGCGGACGGCGACGTCCTCGGACCCGGGAGGAGGCGCAGGAGGGCCGTCGCGGACGGCGACGCCCTCGGACCCTGGCGTTGGAGGACCGTCGCGGACGGCGACGTCCTCGAACCCAGGAGGAAGCGCTGGAGGACCGTCGCGGACGGCGACGACCTCGGACCCTGGCGCTGGAGGACCGTCGCGGACGGCGACGTCCTCGAACCCAGGAGGAGGCGCTGGAGGGCCGTCGCGGACGGCGACGCCCTCGGACCCTGGCGTTGAAGGCACGTCGCGGACGGCGACGTCCTCGAACCCAGGAGGAGGCGCTGGAGGACCGTCGCGGACGGCGACGTCCTCGGACCCTGGCGTTGGAGGACCGTCGCGGACGGCGACGTCCTCGAACCCAGGAGGAAGCGCTGGAGGGCCGTCGCGGACGGCGACGCCCTGGGACCCTGGCGTTGGAGGCACGTCGCGGACGGCGACGTCCTCGAACCCAGGAGACGGCAGACCGCAGTCGGCGGGACCCTCGGTGGAACTGGAGGCGTCGGGACCCTCGGTGGAACTGGAGGCGTCGGGACCCTCGGTGGAACTGGAGGCGTCGGGACCCTCGGTGGAACTGGAGGCGTCGGGACCCTCTGGAACTCTGGAACCGGGACCCTCTCGAACTCTGGAACCGGGACCCTCTCGAACTCTGGAACCGGGACCCTCTCGAACTCTGGAACCGGGACCCTCTCGAACACTGGAACCGGGACCCTCTGGAACACTGGAACCGGGACCCTCTGGAACACTGGAACCGGGACCCTCTGGAACACTGGAACCGGGACCCTCCGGAGGTGGAGGAGCGTCCACCCGGACCTCCTCGGAGACTCGGAAGGATGGAGGAGCCTCCACCTGGACCCCCTCGGAGACACGGAAGGAGGAGGAGCGTCCACCTGGACCTCCTCGGAGACACGGAAGGATGGAGGAGCGTCCACCTGGACCTCCTCGGAGACTCGGAAGGATGGAGGAGCGTCCACCTGGACCTCCTCGGAGACACGGAAGGGAGGAGGAGCGTCCACCTGGACCTCCTCGGAGACACGGAAGGGTGGAAGACCCGAAGCTGAAGCCCCTCCACGGCGTCTGCGGCGGCGGGGTCTACCGCTCGGCTGAGGTCTCAGGAGCTCAGGCTCGGCGAGACCTGCTGACAGGCACGGGGCTGGCTCAGCGGCACATGCTGACGGGCACGGGGCTGGCTCAGCGGCACATGCTGACGGGCACGGGGCTGGCTCAGCGGCACATGCTGACGGGCACGGGGCTGGCTCAGCGGCACATGCTGACGGGCACGGGGCTGGCTCAGCAGCCCGTGCAGACCACATCTGGAGGAGTGCCTTACCCTTGGTGGTGATGACGTCTGTGAGGAGCTGCTGATATCGTGGACACCAGGCTGTAAGTGGGCTTTTACGAAGCAGCTCCTCCGCAACCTCCAGCGCAGCACGGATGTACGAAACGTCCGTAGATGTACTGGCTGCGCCCAGGATCTTCACCAACCTCTCCTCCAGCAGATCAATCTCCTCCTGACTGACCTCGAGCTTGAGGGGAGGAGAAGAAACTGCTGTGGCCGGATCCATAGTCTGGTCGGAGTATTCTGTCACGTTCTGGTGCTGTGAGGACTCGGGGCAGGACCCAAAGTGCAGGGAGACACGGGAGACTCAAAACTCATAAGTAATAATTTTTAATCAAAATAAAGGGGCTGACAAGCAGCAAAACACTTACATGAAAGGAGGGCTCGGGAGGAGAAACACACGGCACGCTAGACAATACTCCGACACTTGAACAACATTGACACACCCTTTTTAAACTAACCCAGCACAAGAAAGCAATCAACACAAATGAAAAACACCTGGGGAAGAGAGGGAGATGGAAACGAGCAACAGCTGAGACACAAGGAGAACAGAATATAAACACAAACCAGAAAATACACAAGAAACACAGGAGGACAAGAAAAACAACAAAACTCTCACTCAGAACAATAATCAGACATACACAGAACATGACTCCTGACACATATATTCTGAATATGTTATTTTACAATTTTATATAGATAAAATGTAAATATGAAGATAAAAATGAATATTAAATCTAAATCTAAATGTGTGAGCTAAATGTTCTCAAAGATATGCAAATTAACTACACCTCTCTAACTACTCTCTGCATTAGTGGACACGCCCACAACAGAGTTTTCTCCGTTGCATTCATTTTCTAATCTCAGAGGAACAATTCCTCTTTGAGAACATTTAGCTGACGCATTTAGATTTAGATTTAACATTTAAATATAGATTTAGCATTTAGATTTAATATTTAACATTTAGGTTGTATGTTTAAAGTGTAGATTTAGATTTAACATTTAGATTTAACATTTCACTTTTAGATTTAGATTTAGCCTTTAGATTTAACATTTAGATTTAGCATTTAGATTTAGCATTTAGATTTAGCATTTAGATTTAGCATTTAGATTTAACATTTAGATTTAAAAATTAGTTATAATATTTAGGATTTAGATTTTTCAAAGATATATGCAATACAAACGTGCTGATATATGATGATTTTTGACATATTTTCTGCTTAAATGTGATGAAAGTGTGCTAAATGTGGGCAAAGTAAGCTAAATATGAAAAAAAAGTCTATTTCCACTACATAACAAAATCTTACACTTAGCGCCCCATAGTTCCATGCAGGCTAGAGAGGAGATAAAATCCCTCCATGGAGGCATCCTGGCTTAAACCATACCTCAGCAAACTCCTTTCGGGAGGATCTTTTTAAACTACTATACATTTTCATATAAAGAATTATAGAAATTGACAGCAGTGTAAATTTTCAGAAAATAACATTGGCAATTACTTTGACACAGACTAGCCTCTAGATAATCAGTCAGTCACTCTATTTCTCCTAACTGAGGTTTTTCAGAACATCAACTCTAATGGGTAAAAAGTTATTATTTATAACATTTATACAGGATAATACTTAAAAATTGCGTAAATATATAAATTTAAACCATATTTTGTAGTTAATGAGAAAAAAAGACTTTCAGCTGCTTTAAAATATTCTTTTGTGTCCAACGTCCCTCCTGAATGATAAATGCAGCCAAAATCCTAATAGGGTAATAAACATCAGACAATACTCTATTTAAATTGGGAGAAGAATGTGCACAAGAAAAACTTTTGGTACATTAGAATTCAAACAAACTTTTTATCATCACAACCAAATATTTAGTCAGATGATAATTTCGATTTAATTATAAAAACTGGGCTTGCACATGTTACATGCAGTGTGTATATTGTGCACACTTGCAAGTTTAATATGTAAAAAAAGCATTTGGGTTTATAGATAATTTAAATTTGCTGTAATCTGTTAAAGACGCGGTGGTAGCTTGTTTAGTTTAGCACTCGCTGCCACAGCTAACAAAGTATCACACTCATTTCAAAGCCTTGTTGTTGCCTTCAAGGGGTTTATAAACCTGATTTCATCCATGCCAGTAAATGCTTTTCTGGGACTATAGTTAATTAACTACAATTCACCATTTTAGCAAGTCAAATGAAGCAATCTATCTGACTTTAACTTGGTGAGGTTCACTTGCCCTGTAGTAGCAGCTGCATCCAGTTAACCATAATGAATAATTCAAACGATACACAAGGCCAATGTTAATTTAGATATTCAGAGCAGCTACGTTTACTGCATCATCCCTCTCTCAGTCAGCACTTTTTTTCTCAGTCTGTGTTGTGCTCACACTGAAGGGAGAAGACAACGAGATAAAAAGGAGAGGAGGAGAGCATGAGGAAGCGTTTATGCAGCTGCAGTGTAGCTCAGATAAAGAGTGCGCCTGTGGGTGAGGGTGAACGCACACTCGCTGCAGCTCTCAGACACATTTTAGTGAGATGGGCTGTATTTACAGTTAAAGGATGTAATGCTGTGAAAAAAAAATTCCCCCCACTTTCTTCTGTTCATGCTAGTTTTGTACAGAGTTCAGATCATCAAGATGGATATTGCAGTAAAAACAAAGTGCAGTTTTCAAATGAGGATTTCATTTATTAGGGGAATAAAACTTGTTCCCTAAACCTAATCACTGGTTGTGCCATGAAGCGTTTGGGGTAACTGGTAATGAGTCTTTCAACTTGCTGTGCAGGAATTTGCACATTTTTTATAATTTAGCTCTGTCGGAGCGTCTCGTGCATGAAGGTCATTCTGTTTAAGGTCACACTGCAGCATCTCCATCTGATTTAGGTCTGGACATTGATGATGTCACACCAAAACTTTTTATTCTTCTTCTTTATGAGCCATGAAAAGGTGGAGTTCTTGGAAGGGATTGAGATTAGTGACCTGTTGCAGAACCCAAGTGCTCTTGAGTTTAAAGTCGTGAGTTGATGGTCAGACATTCTCTTTCAGAATTTGATGGTAGAAAATAGAATTTATTGTTCCATCAGTTACAGCAAGTCTTTCAGATCCTGAAGCAGCAAAAGCAGCCCCAGATCATCACACTGCCACCCCCGTGTTTAACTGTCTGATAACAAAACAAGGAAGCAGTTCATGAACTTTTGATCTGATGGACTTTATAACACAAAATTTAGAAGTGATGAGTTTTATTTTCAAATAGTCATTTGTTTTGTTTGTCAAACTAGTTAAAATGAGATGAAAAATTGTTTTTTAGCAACCACAGAAAACATGCAGCAGTAAGGATCAGAGGTAAATAGTTTCTGACTTGGATGGACTTTTTCAATTTACCTCTCGCAGAAAGACATATTATCAATAGAAATATGGACAGATGCAGGTGATTCCGAAACGATAAGACGCTAATGCACCACTCACTCACCTCTTTCATGGATACCAGATTTAAAAACGAATGGCAACCCAGGGAAGGACGGGAGAACATTGCGTCCCTTTTCTTTTGCCTCCTCTCCTCGGTGAACTATGAGTTTTACTGTCAGGGGAATTTTTAAAAAAGGAAAATGCGTCCAGTTTCATTTTCAGCAAGTCTAAATAAAACTTCGCTGACTCATGTGGAGACTGTTTTCAGTTAGAGTAAAAGCATAATGGTCCGAAGCCGTGCAATGTGATTCAGGCTTTTTATTAAGAAATATTTTATATTTGGCAGCACAAAGAAAAAAAGCCTCTTCTATCAATAATTAATAACTATCTGAACATTTCTACCCAGTTTGTTTCAACATCAGTCTCAGCACAAAGTGCCCGTTTATCATCAAATTATTCCGTTCAGGTGAGTTTATATAGTAGAAACAAATAAATACATTTTTTTAGATCTTGAGGAACTTTTAACGTCATCTTCTCTCTTTGCAGAAGGTCACATATTTCCAAATAAAGTGTATCTTTTGTCTGTCCGAGCTCTCATCATGTCTAATAATTGACCTGGTTAATGTTGAGCTGTTTTTGCGTTACCTGACAGACATATGACCACGGCGGCCTCACACATCAGGGCCACAGTGTCAGAGTAGATCTCCATTCACACCAGCTACTGTCCACACATGTCCTGTCTCTGTGAACTCCTCTCAGCTCAACCATTTGTACCATTCCACCAAGTTTCATGAACCTTGAGATCATTTTGATGACTCGCAAAATCACTTCAGGAAAATGGTGACATTTAATGTATAGCTAGTATTTTTTAAAATGTTTTTCTAACATTATAAAAGAGAAAAAAGTACATTTACCTGGCTGCTGCAGACATAAAAACCAC
Organism: Pachypanchax playfairii; assembly: GCA_006937955.1. Lineage (NCBI taxonomy): Eukaryota > Metazoa > Chordata > Actinopteri > Cyprinodontiformes > Aplocheilidae > Pachypanchax > Pachypanchax playfairii. The sequence goes on from SSNP01000047.1 coordinate 3,173,536, forward strand.
TGTGCTGTTGATAAATCAGCCATGTCCTCTTGTGATAGAGTGCCTCTTTAGTGTGGTGGTGGGAATGGACAAAGGAGACTTGGGAATTGAGGGCTCGGGAAGATTTGTCACATTTTGACACTCGCTTTGCTCCAGTAACTCGTGTCAAACTAGGTCGTTGTAATCCCCCCTGTTTCTTCAGAGACCTGTTTCCCAGAGCAGATAGATGTAGGCAGTCAGTTTGAAATTAAGCTACAATAACTGAATATTAGTGTAAACAAGCAGCTTGGTGATGAGATTGTTAGATAACAAACAATGAAGGCCAAAGATATGCAGAATATACCGATCATCTTTACTTATCACGACTGGTAAAGCACATTGTTATTGAGCAATCAGAAGGACAGTGGCTACATAACTTTTAATATTTTTACAGTTTTTTTGCTTTAAAAATATTTCAATTAACTGAGTTTACCTGCATGCATGTAGCATAAAACACCTAAAATGCAGAAAAAACTGAAGTAAAGTCATATTTACATGTTTAATTAAAACAAAAACAGATCCAGTTTAGTGTTTTACAGCTAGATTTCTTACAAAAATTGTGTTAATTAAAGACAGTAACACTGTGAAGACAGTAATATTATATAAAATGGATTCGAGCGGGGTGTCAGACTCCAGTTCTCGAGGGTTTGGACCTGAAGGAAATACTGGCTTTGTAATAGGACGACAAAAAAAAAAGGGGATGTTTGAATAAGAACTGAAGGAGACTCGACATATGTCCCGTACTTCATTTCACTGATTTGTAGATTCATAATAAAGTTTTTAGAAGTGTAATTAGGTGAGGTAAATTATTCTGACTGCACTTCTGCTTTATGTGCATATATCAAACACTGTGATGCGTCTGCTTCACTTTCCCATCATGCATCAGCATGTTGCTGTGCATAGCCTCACCGCTGACTGTGTCCCCTGAGCAAAAAAAACAAACTGCAGAAAAACACACCTCATTAAGTCTTTTAAGAACCAGCATCGAAATGTATTTCTCTGAGCTATCAGCTGGATCTTAGGGTTCCTTTGGGAAGGGCTGTAACCATCATGTGACCTGAGTCAACAAAAGCATCTCTGTGCAGTTACCTTATTTAAAATTAATAAAATTGACTAATTAAAGCAAAGAGCTAAAAACAAATTCTTTCTTTGAGAAAATCTGGACTTTTAATCTGAATTTACATGTATTAACGTTTGTATTGTCACAGTCAAAGACAGGAATCAGATAATGATTGGATTCATTTCGACTGAATGAACCTGGATTGTGATATTTTAAATTATTGTTTAACTGAAGTTAAACGGGAGCTTTAGATTTTTTCTGATTTTATCAGGGTGCTTGTGGACAGATTTGGTACAAACTTTGAGTTTAGGTTTATTTTGAAAGTCTAATTGATCTGTTTTATTGTGTAAATTGTCAGTGAGAAATGAAATTCAGTTTACACGTCATGAGACCAGACTGTAGATCCCACCAGCCTTGTGCTGTTGTTTACCTTCCACTGGATTTAAACGGCTTCTTAATCTGCCTCTGATTTTTGCTGCGTCCTGGTTTGTGATAAGGATGTAGATCAATACTGAAGTATCGATACCTCAGATTCCAGCTCTTTATGTTTTGGGATTGATTATCTTATTAAAATATTTATATTTTAGTAATATGAAGTCAGTATGTACACTACAGACCAAAATTAGAAGGTGTGTCCAAACTTTTGGTCTGTAGTTTGTCAATAATGGGAAAATTGTGTAAATCATGCACAGTTGGTTGGAACTACTTCTTCCGTCAAGCAAAGTGCATGATGGTACGGTATAAATGCAGAAGGCATGGCGCTCTTCTCTGGTTGCTGCAGTGAACGTTCATTCAGCTGTAATTAACATGGCAGAACACAAACACAGTCATATGTGGAGCTACTTTAGTGGCACAAACAGCATCAGTGCAGTGTGTAATGTGTTGGAAGGCTGTAGGTTATTGTGAAGTTCACCTATAACCTGTTATAGTTATCTGCTCGTACACTGCCAGGGTCTATACAGGAAGTTTACCATGTGTGTTCTATCAAAATAAAAGCACTGACTCTTTTAGTTCACACCCAGAGGAGAAGGACCCAACAATGGCTGATAAGGACCCAGAGGGCTTTTATATAGAAAATATTGGGGAAGGATCATAAAATGATGCTTAAATAACTAACAGGACACACTCACCATTAAAGAGAATACTGTATAAACTTTCAATGACATTTCATTATGAAATAAGTTGCCAATTCACACTATGGCGACATTTTCCTTCAGAGCAGCATAAATCAGCAGAACACCACTTCCTGCTGGGACCCGAATTACTGAAGTTATTAAATGTAATAAAGGGAGATCAGAGGCGTCCAGTGTGATGTCTAATATGAAGCTGAACATGTTTTTCGATGAGTATCCACATAGACAAGTTTCAAACCTGTAGCTTAAAGTTTTAAAATAACTCTTAAAACTTTAAGCTACAGGTTTGAAGTTTTTAAAGTTTTTTGTACTACTTTAACTGGTCAGTTTAATTCCTTCTGATTTAATTTCTCACCCAGCTGTTTGTTTATTATACTTTTTATGTAGATGACATAACTAACTGAAATGCTATGGGACTCTGAAAAGTCATGATAAACTGAAAAGGCATTTAGGACCTGGGGGGTTTATGATTCTGTAAAACAACTTGTCAGAAAGTTCTGAAGCTTCAAATTTATTATACAAACTAAAAACTGTAAAAAGTTTTAAAGTAACTCACTATTCTAAATGCTATTTAATTTTAAAGTTATGAAAAGTGACAAATATTTTAGTCAAGGAAAATACATTGTTTTCTAGTTAATTTAAAGCTATAGTGCGTAACTTTTACATGTCCGTGAATGTCCGTTTCAGCCAAGCCACTATTAGAGGAGATGACACAATGCAGATTAAGCTGATCGGCTCCTCAAACATCTCACGGTATTTTTCAATATATATCATTTTTACTTTGCGTGTCGACCGGCGACATTCCCGCGCTGGCGCGCAGGAAATTACGTCTTTTACATCACAACAAGAAGGGAGGGGGAGGACGAGCGGAGAGTCTCGTAGCAGGAGATCATTTACTAACCTGTCAGTTACAAATTAACAGGCACCTTGTCTCCCGTTTGTAATAAGCTATTTGCGTTTCTGCGGAAGATAAATAAAAAATACAATAATTACCTCTTCCGAAGAGTCCATCTTTTTTCAACAGCTGTCGTTATTCAAACAGAATAAAAATGTTGTGGAATCGCGAATCACAGCGGCAGAGGGATAGCGGTTGGGGGAAGGGGGGGGGGACAGGTGGGCGTACGTCATATGGAAGCGCCAGCTTCATTGTTGTAATAATGCAATATTCCTCTAGGGGGCGACATAAGTTACGCACTACAGCTTTAAGTGAACTATTGAGGGCCTCCAACTTCTGCTCGTTGCCTTGTACAATCTCGGCCCCACTCTGTGTATTTTGCATCTTTATAAAATACTAAAAAAGATAAATCACAGAATCCAACCAACAAACTGTGATGCAGATACAGCCACATCCATTTTTCAGCACAAACAATATTTATGTGCTGTTGTGAAATCTATAATTTAATCAAACTAAATCCATAAACACATTATGAATCTTGACTACAGCTATTTAAATGAAGAATGGGCTGATAAGTAGAAATAATGCACTTCCTTTAACCGACTGTAATCATGTGGCTGTTTCACTCTTTAGCTGGGAATCGATTGACCTGAGTTGGAACTGAAATCCTTGATTTACATGAAAGTGCAAGTATTTTTGCCCTCACAGTCTCGTCCTGCGTATGATAAAGGTATATATTATGATAGGTTCAGCATTTAGACATATATTTAAACTAGAATGCGCAACATTACTATGTTTTTAATAAAGTTGAATCTGAGGCTGTTCTGTTTGAAAAATAATGTTTTTAGTCAACTGTTCACTTTGTTGTCACTCTATACGATCGTCCACGATCATGTAACTGTTGTTAATAAATAGTCATATTGGGCCGATATTTGTCTTATTTCTACATATCGGCATCAGCTGATAACTCTGTTTGAGCCGAGATAGTTCATTAATGTTTACTTGTTTTTATGATTCTGCTGCTAAGAAAATATGTTTAATTTAAAATTACAAATTATTTGCAGCCAAACAGATTTAAGATTTAGATGTTGCTGGAGTGTTTTTGCAGGTTGCTGTTGTGTTTAAAGCATTTTGTTTATTCAGTTTTTATATAGTTTTAGTGTTTTTCCACTAGTTTTTTGCAGCAATATGTTTCATTTTAATACAACGGTTAGCTTTAAAATGTAAAGATACACATGGACACACTGTAAAGCCGAATATTTCACATTAAATAGCGGAACAGTTAAGGCTTGCAGAAAGGGGTCGCATACGGAATATAGAGTCGTTTTCTAAATCGACCAACGCGGTCGTATTTCACGTGAGGTCGGGCTGGCCTAAAACATGAACATATTTAAATGACTTTTTAAAATGTTGTGGATTTTTATTCAGGACTAAATAAAAACGTCAAATCTTCAGTTGTTGTTCCTGTTTTTGTAACTACAAAAGCATTGTAGTGACGCTATAGCTGCTACAGGAAGCTGGAAAAATATTTGAAACTCCCACAAACTTGTTGTTGTTGGACTATTTATTACTGTTTTATTGATTTCTTTGTTTTTTGTCATGCAGTTCTGTTATTTTTTTATATATAAAACATCAGATCATAACAAAGATCATTTTAATGTACTTTACAGAAATATCAAGTCCAACTTGTATCAATACTCCAGATTCAAAGTTAGTTTTCTGAAATCCTTTCAGTTCCATGTAAATAATGTTCAGGAAAGAGACACAGACAAACAGGAGGATCGGGCCACTCGTCATTTCTATGGATGTTGTTGAGACAGACGTTCAGTGTAGAGAATGTGTTTTTTAGCTTGTAACCTTAGTGTTGCTCAGTACTTTACTTACATCAGTGGCTTCCAGGATAAACGTTCCTGTAGAAATGGGTGACAAGAAACACTGAAACACAAAGTACAAATTTTCCATGCGCACCTGCACACCTGACTATTAGGGAAGACTCAGAGTTATTAAATGTAGATGTTCCCTGTTTTTCCATGAATTTGGTATCAAACAACAAAGATCTGTTGTTCTGGAGAATCAGTGGCATCACAGATCCACTGAGGATGTTCTCCTCTCTCCGATCCGCTTAGCATTGTTTCCTATTAATCAGAAAGCCATTTGTGATACTGCATTAAATCCGGCCATGTCTAAAATGTGACAAATGATGATTACCTAGGGAGAAATCAATGATTGCAGTACTATTAACGGCCCCTCTGCAGGAATAGCATTCACTGAAATACAACTCAGGCTAGAATCACTTGCTGAGAGGAAGTTCTAATTTAAAACCAGCTTTGTTTTCCAATTTTCTGTTCAGTCTTCAAGGTTAGAGAAACAGCTCTGGATGAAAAGAACTGGCCACATCTGCTGTCACTTGCCAGCTTTTATAGACATCAAACGGACGAAGCAAAAAGAAGACAAAATGTACATTGTTTCCTCTTGGCAGGATGAATGCGCTCGCTTTGTTCTGTGAGGGCAGCTGGTAAATCAGACTTTATGGATTTGCAGATAGAGAGGAGCAGCATGGACGCTGTAATGCAGCCAGCCTTCACTCACTCATCACTCGTTGCCCTTGGTGTCTTTCAGGTCAACGAGGGCCAATGAGCTCAGAGGCTTTCACTGACTCTTCTTTGCTGCCATATGTTCATCACTCGTCTGCAGGGCATCAAATCCATATGTCACCAGCAATTTTACAGTCAGCATCTTGCACATCCCTCAATGTAGATAATTTAACATGTTTAAGCATGAAGGAGGACAGAAAGTCAGATCATTAAGTGTGTGAATGAAATCAGGTGTGGGCGGGATCTTTACTTAGACTGTTTTCCAGCTGATTGTGATCATATTTTTCACGTCAGATTGCTTTTGTGCAGCTTATTGATTGTTTAGTTCTTCGTTTCTTCTGTTTGAGTCAGTTATGTTAAACAGCTGGTTATTAACTGCAATTATTCAGCCTAAATAGGCAGATTTGGGTAAGTTACTCATAAAAAGTAACTAGTTGCACATTACAAGTTACTTTTTTAAAAAGTTATATATTACACTACTTAGTTTCTCACTTCTGAAAGTAACTTAGTTACACTACCTTCTGATTACTTATGCACCCAAAAAGTGACGAGCATCATTGTTTTTCTTCAATAATGGCATGAAAATCTCTTTTTTGACCCTTCTTTAATAAAATATATGATAAACAAGCACAAACAGCTATGCTATAGATGCAATGAACAATTGGCAACTTATGATGTCCTCAAGTTACAAATTCGACATCAAAATAAAGTTTGAACTGACTGGGCAGTCGAAAAAAGGTGAACTTGTGCAAATTACAAGTAAAAAGACAGCTGACAATAGCTATGATAACTTAATGGTATGATAAATTTCCACGCATGAGATGCCATTTTTTTGATTTTTTCACATTTTTTCCAAAAAAAACCTCATATTCTCTGATGTCGAAAAGCCCTTGGCTGCAGGGGCGGAGTTGGGGGGAGAGTTCTGGCCACTTTATTGGCCACCCCAGACACATCTATATTTTTTGTATTTTCTATATTTTTGTAGTGCATCATTGTTACTTTACCTGCACTAATAGTAAGTAAAAATACTTGGAATAATAATAATAGATCTTTGCTACTGCTGCCTCTGTCAAAATGTTGTATTTGTTTGGTTTAAGGTGCTTTAAGTTCTGCATTTTTTGTGTGACATGTTGGCCACCCCAAAACATTAACAGCTCCATCCGGGCCACCCGATAAAAAATTTCCTGGCTCCATCACTGCCTGGCTGCAGCTCACAGGTCAGTGGCAGGGACAAGCCTTGCCATGTATGGTAGGACATGTCCTAACTACACCGGAACTGAAGGGGGCGCTAGATAAATACTTGGTTTTCTCCCCAACGGGAGCTCGGAGGAGCTCGGAGCTCCATATTGTAATAAAGAAACCAAGGTTTCTCTTAGTAACGAGTAAAATATTACAGGCGTCACCAAGGTAACTAGTTACATTACTGAGTTACCAAAATTTTTTTAATGTTCTTACTGTAACACATTACTTTGTAACTAGTTACACTCCACTTCACTGTAAATTGGGAACTGACTACCTGCAAAGTATGATCCTGAACTCAGAGGCTGCATGGTGGGACAACTGCATGCAACACAGAGGTCCTGAGTTCGACTCCCACATGTGTGCATGCAGGTTTTATGTTGGGTTTAAACCAAAAACATGGACGTTATTTCAATCAGTGATTCTGAAATTGAACGTGTCCAGGATGAACCCCAACATACGACCAATGACAGCTCGAAACATGTACCAGCTTCCTGTAATAGGATCGAACAGACATGATAATTAATCTGAATTATGGTTTCATTAGCAGATACACATGAGACCGTTAACCAGTTTATAACATCCTCTCTTCATTGCTGGAATGATACAAAACACTGACAGATATTTGACAGATTTCTTTATCAGGATCTGATAGATTGAGTTCAGCATAGCTGTTGAGTATGTCTGAGCATCGGTGTGGTGATGAAGAGGTCATGAGAGCCTGATTGTCTCTGTTTGTACAGAGGTGAGTAGGTGTTGGTGATAAAGGGAGGGAAGGGTGGGTGTTCAGGGGGAAGAAAGAGGAGATTAAAAGAGAAATAAGACTCAGGGAGGAGATGAGGGGACAGCGAGGAACCTTCTGAAGAGAGGTGGCAGGCAATAAAGCGCCCCATCAATCTGTTAAATGAGTGTCCTTCCCACAGAGGATACTCAGCCTGATGTTCGACACTCATCCTCCAATCCAGCAGCTGCTTATAAAAGCAAAAGGTAACTTAACCAAAGTTCAGTCTGAGGGTCACGCTGCCAACTACAACCTGATCACTTTCAACTTGCCTTGAAGTTTAGGGGAGATTTGTCTTGGTCGGTTTGCTTGACTGTCTTACATTTGTTTAATATGGCTCCTACTTTAATCTAGCTAAAAACACCCAAATCTCTCCTAATCATCCTGTTTGAGCCTTCATGGATTGGCTTTTCTTTAAAGAGGTGATTTCATACAAATTTCAGGACTTTGTGGTTATTTCTTAAGTATTAACCTGTAATATGAAACATTTTATATCTAAAAAACGTCAAGAAACACTGATTAACAGACCTTTCAATCTGTCTGCGTTAAAATTCGGGTGGTTCCAGCTCCTTCCGTCAGGCTTCTTTGACTGCGTCGTCAGCAGCTCGTTCATATTCATTATTTGAATTTGCTGGACTCTGATTGGCTAACAAACTAGCCTATGAGAGCAAAGAATACTGTTTCCTGCCCCGCTGTGCATGGGAACATCAGACGTCATGTCTTCCTGTTTGATACGTTATGCTAACAGCTTTTAGCCAGCAGCATGCTAGGTGTGGTTTCAACGGCGGGAGCTGATGAATACTAACGAGCAAAGGAGTTGTGATGAAACAGATACAGGCCGTTCAAACTCGGGGGAAACTCGGGTGTTATCTCCACCTGCGTAGTTTGAGAGATTAAAACTGAAAGAGACGTTGTTGACCTGTTTTCACACCCACTATGAAGGTAAGAACACCTGTGGAGCTAAAATATTCAACAGAAACCTCAGAAAAACCGTTTTTAATGGAAGGGCCTCTTTAATACAGTAGCATGATTTCTAACATTGTGAATCAACTGAACATAAACACTTGTATGGAAAATGCATGTATATCTCTTTATTTTTGTCCTTGAGTAAAGGTGCTGCTTCCTTCTGATGACTGTTCGTTGAAATAAACACTTTAATATGAATAATAAATCATATGAGTGTGTGTTTGTGCTCTCAGGGACAGATACATGGAGTTGTCATCCAACTCTTTAGTCCCCCTTAGCTCTCAGGGGATTGCAGCCTATTTCATCAACCTCTTTTATTCTAGCTTTAGCATTTTGTTTCTCCAAAAAATCGGACCTGCCCAGCTGAGAACACCTGTTAAGCATCACTTTTATGTGATTCTGCAGTAAGTTGAATGTTCGCTTACAAAAAGAACAAAAATTTATCACTGTAATACATTTGAATTAGTTCCACAAAGAAAAACTAAATGACACATAAAGAAACAAGTGACTCAAGTCTGATTTTCACTGTTTCTTCGGCTGCATTAAGAGATGAAACTTTACCTGCACAGAAAGAAACATTATTCATGCTGTGAGCAACTGTGTCTCTGGTACATTATGTTTTAATATGATCCCACACTTCTTTTTTATTCAGTCACCTCAGATAAACTAAACAAGACCAAAAAAATGCAGCTGGGACTTTACAGAAGAACAAGCCAAGAACTCTGCGTCTGTGCTTTACAGCATAGTTTCAGTATGTGAGCATTGGTTTAAGAACAGTTCTCCTAAGCTCCTGCTGCACTGATTGGTCAGTTCAATCCATGTTGTTGTGGATCTTTGTCGACTCAGTGGCTGCAAGGTGTCCAGCTCCACAACACAAATCCAAATCATCAGCCTTCCACCACTGTGCTGATAGCTGGTATGAGCCGTTTTTGTTGATATGCTGTTTGCATTTTGTCAAACATGCTGCTGTGCTTTATGGGTAAATCTCCACTTGACTGTCATCTGTCATAAGGATTGTTCCATAAGATGTGGGGTTCAATCAGATGCAACTTTTAAAACCATAGTCATATTGTCAGGTTCTGGGGTTTTTGGTTTGTTTATTTATTATGAGTGAGATTTTGTGAAGTTGTGTTTTCTACTTGTTCCTCATGTTTCTATGTGTATCTAGTGTTTTGATTTATCCCCAGCCTCTAGGTTCATCTTTTATTTTCTCATGAACTAGTTTCCTGTTTTGCTTTTATTTTGGTTATGTCTGTACTTCCTGTTCTCCTCATGTCTCATTCAGTATCTTGTCAGTTCAGCTTGTCTCTTCAGTCTAGTGTTTTTCCGTTCAGGTGTTTCTTATTTCTGTGATTAGTTGTTGGTTATTTAAGTGCCAGTTTTTGTCACTCTGTTGTTGGTTTATTCTTGGTCTTAGTCCTAGTCTTAGTTGTTATCGCAGTCTTAGGCTTTCTCTCAGTTCTTAGTCTCAGTCCTCGTCCTAGTTCTTAGTCTTCCTGTCTCAGTCTCAGTCTTAGTCTCAGTCTTAGTCTTAGTCTCTGTCTCTCACCATCCTGTTTGGATTATGTTTTTGCTTCTCTTCAGTTCCTCATCTCCGTGTAAGTTTGTTTTGCTGCCCCGTCAGCATTTTTGTTCTTATTAAACTTTTAGTTGTACTTTAGTTTTTGTTGTCCCCCTCACTGCATTTGGGTCCAACATTAAAACCTCCACCAAAACGTGACACATATTCTTTCTTAGAGAAGAAGCATTATCTTGCAACCCTTCCAAACAAGCAACACCTGTTTATTAATTTCCTGTCATGAACTTTAAATAATAACTCAATCCCCTCCAAAATAAATCCCCACCCACACTTCCTGTTTTAAAAAATGCCTCAAAAAGAAGTTACCTGGAGGACCAGCAAACAAGTGGGAGGCTGGTGTTTGGGCTGGGCTGTGATTGAAATGTCATACCAACACAGGCCAGGTAGATCTGGCTGCAGCCCGCAGAGAGGGGCAGCATTGTGTCAGTTGTCAGACTCATACCATCTCACACAGATGGCCAGAAAGGAAAATGGATGATGAATGGAGGAAACTGGAGGAAGCTGCTTCAGTGGAGGAGGTTAGCTGCCCTGATCCGTATCGTTTTGAGCCTACAGTGTTATCATGGCATAGTGGTACACTGTTGTTAGCCAAAGCTAAGTTTAGCTTTAGTCTGCCTCAACAGGTGCAGCTGCACTCGGCCGCTGTACCTCATTGTCCAGAACGGTAAACATGTGTTGCAGAGAGGTGCCCAAGGTAAATCAAAATATCCCTGCATGAAGAGCAAACCATTCAGTAATAAACTCTGATAATGACCGTATACATTTCCTGTCCAAACTCCAACTTGCTAAGGAGGTGTGACCGAGACCGAGCTCTTTTATACTGATGTTACTTATAAAGAATATAAGGTCTCAGCCAATAGCTATGAATCATTCAAATTCAAGTGCAGTGTCAAGTTTTAACCTGAAGAGGGCGCTCCACTGGTGGTTTTTTGGTAGAAAATGAATAGTTTTATTAAAATGTGCTAAAATACTAAAAAATAATACCCAGACATGTAGACAGGTAAACACTCATTTATACAGTTTATTAGCAAAAAAAAGATGATTTGGGGGTGAGTTGCACAAGTGTTTTGTAGAGCACGGCAGAATAAATGCGGGGAGAAGTTTCCAGGATAGGAAGATGGTTAGCATCTTAAATAGTAGCTTTAGTTACCTTCTTGTCACACCTGTATGCTATTGACCAGCAGACTGCCTACACTCCTGCTTTCATAGAGTCTGTCACGCTTACTGATGATCAGTTAATCAGCATCATCAAGCTGCTGCTTTTTTGGACTCAGTTTTTCAACAGACATGTTGGCTTCATTTTCTGTTTAATAAATAATGTCATGGTGAAAATTGCCGTGGTTTTTTTTTTTTTGACGTTCGATTAACTTTAAAACCTGGTAAAGTTCTTCTTCTTGTTCTTTGTGACTGAAAGCTGCAGATTTTTCATCTTTACAAAGCAAACACTGTAACCACACAGATGGATAGCATTCACCCAAAAAAAAAGAAAACAAAATCTCTGAGGAGATTTAGAGGCACATTTGGTTGGCTTTTAGTGGCATTCTGCGCTAAATAAAATGTCCTGCACATTTGGAGCCTTTTGTAATTTATTTTTGTTTGTCGGGAAAAGTGGGATGCTGTTGTCAAGACTTGAGCTTTGTTGGTGGAAGCGCTTTGTGATGATGTGACGCTTGGAGAGCAAAGCAAGCTGAGTGTTTTTTCATTGTTGTCGTCTGTATTATTTTCCGAACACACAAGCTCCTAACTGTAGAGCTGAATCAGTAAAAAGCCTCCGAGATGAATGGAAAAGAGATCCATGTTCACGCAACAAGGTGAATGTTTCACATTAAGTGTAAAGTCAAATTTACAAATTAGACTTAAACCTGTTTCTCTACTGCATAATCAGTATGTTGTTGTTTTGGCATGAAAACATAACGAATGCTGAAAAAGTATCAAAATTTTGTTTCAAATTTTACTTGAAATGCTTCTTTGGTCAATCCAATACATAAAAATCAGTTTTCTGAAACACAATGTTTGTTTGTTTTTTGTCTAAAATAGTAATAATATAACAATAAACAATCACATTAAGAAAAAGAAAAAGAAAGACTCAAATTTTCATAATCAGAAGCTTGTTCACTTTAAGCTACTGACAGTCCAGCTGATGATGAAAGTGATGCAACTCTTGAATAATTTTGAATAATTACTGTGATGCTGTGTCATCATCATCCAGGTGTATGTAATGCAGACAAGGGCGCAGATGGCACTGGGGACGGATGGGACGTGTCCCCCTTAAATTCATAGTGAGACTGATCGGTCCCCCCCACTTTTACAGACAGCACAGACGGCAAACACCACCAGTAATACAGAATACTATCGCAGCGCGCATCAAAAGCCCGGCGCCTGTGCTAATCAGCCAACGGTGCATTTCTGTTATACAGAAAAGTTGGAATTTCCAGAATTCAAGTAAGAATCTTTCGCCATGAAGTCCGATCTCTTACTCGGAAGTTGGATTAATCTTCTCATATGGTACAGGCTTCACAGGCAAGAAATTGGCCAGTAGTGTAATGCCGATGGTGTGGATGTTTTTCAGTCTGTGTGCTGCAGTCCAGGTAGTTCTTGGTTTTAAAGATAAAATGTTTTCAAAACCTTCAATAGTTTGCTACTATACAGTAAATGTCTGCCTTTATACACATTTTTTATGTAAATATGTTGTGTACTCGGTTTGAACAAAAGTGTTTAAATAAAAGATATTTTGCTCAAAGCATGAAGTTTTGGTGGATGACCGGCTTCCAGACAAATAATAGTTTCAACACATACTGCTATTGTTGATTATGTAGACCTTTGTTAACCATCATTGGCTGACAGCTGGGTCCCCCCCAGTCTCAAAATCCTATCTGCGCCCCTGAATGCAGAGTGTTATCTCTGTGCCTTGCAACAGGCTCAAGGATGCATGGAGACACTGGAGACAGTGTCTCACAGCTTTAAAGAGGCCCTTCCATTAAAAACAGTTTTTTTCTGAGGTTTCTGTTGAATATTTTAGCTCCACATGTGTTCTTACCTTCATAGTGGGTGGGAAAACAGGTCAACAACTTCTCTTTCAGTTTTAATCTCTCAAACTACGCAGGTGGATAACACCCGAGTTCGAACGGCCTGTATCTGTTTCATCACAACTCCTTTGTTCGTTAGTATTCATCAGGTCCCGCAGTTGAAACCACACCTAGCATGCTGCTGGCTAAAAGCTGTTAGCATAAGACGTAGCAAACAGGAAGACACAATGTCTGACATTGCCATGCACAGCGGGGCAGGAAACAGTATACCTTGCTCTCATAGGCTAGTTTGTTAGCCAATTCAAACAATGAATATAAACGAGCTGCTGATGAAGCAGCCTGACGGAAGGAGCCGGAACCACCCGAATTTTAACGCACACAGATTGAAAGGTCTGTTAATAAGTGTTTCCTGACGTTTTTTAGATATAAAATGTTTCATATTACTGGTTAATACTTAAGAAATAACCACAAAGTCCCGAAATCTGTAGGAAATGGCCTCTTTAAACCCACAGGCCTGGTTATGAGTTGGCAAAGGAGGGTCTGACATCCCCACCCCCGCCCCTCATCAAGACTTGGACTATCCCTAAAAGACACAACAAAAGCAGGTCGTGGGGAATTACATTACTTCTAATCATACATGCAACATTTAATTATACTAAAGAATCTAGTCTTCTAAATTCAATCTGGAAATAAACTGTAACAACTCCAAATTTTTTCTGTTACGTCAACCTCCGTCCTCCGTCTCTTTTTATCTCAAAACTCGAAAGACTTTCTCCCAAATTCAGTGTTCCAGCAACAAGTTCAGTCATTAATACGTTGTGAGATAATAATCAGTGACATGCAGAGAGGAAAGAACCTGCTAGCTCATGTCTGCCCCCTACAGGTGCGGCAGAGTCGTGTCTGTCTCACTTTTCTCTGTAGTTTATTGTCCATACTTTTTCCTAAATTCTTCAATTTTTTCCACTCCAAAACATTCTTAAAAATCTGAATTCTGTTGGATTTTTTAAAATGTACCATCACTTAAAGGCAGCAATTCATCACAGCTGGATTTTTTCAATGTTTTAAAGTGTCTCGTTCTAAACCTAAAACTTTCATCAAAGAAGGGTTTTCTTACCGATGGAGGAGAAACTTCATTGCAGGGGAAGTTAAATATGTTGATCTACTGTACTATATTCTGTGTTATGACAAGTACTTTATGAGCTAAGAACATGTGCATACAGATGTATGGACTGGCAATGAAAATGAGTCAAGCTGATGTGTGACACAATGTAAATTACATTTGAAGTTTTTTTTTTCTCTCTTTGACCAACACACTCTCCAAATAGAGAAAAAAAATGACCAGCATGCACCTGGAGATTTACAGTAAATGCATAATAATGTGCTTGTGGCAGAAAAGGATCTTGAAATGTTGAATAAAGCTAGTGTCCTATAAACTGCTGCAGTAAAGCTAGAAGTGTATCATCTAAATCCACAGACAGATGTTCTATTTTCACTCCCCCTGCTCTGTAGGCTTAGTCACTCATCTCTGCTCCAAGATGACAGCATAGTCAGGAATAAATTACTTTGACACTGCACTGGCTAAATGCTGCCCGTCATTCCTCGTCTTGAACACAGACGTTAAACCACTTGTATTCTGCTTCATGTCACGAACACACATGGAACAGACCAGCTGGTGAACACTGACTGATGAGCTTTGTCAACAGTGAGATGCCAGTAGGAGCTGAGGAAGAACTCAGAGTGCGCTACTAAGCTTGATGCATCATTACTGAGACATGCCCACACTGGCAAGGCAGAAGTTTCTTCCACCTCCAGTTCGTCATCTCTGCACCGACTACCAGTGAAAGGTTGTGGCCACAGCAGTGGGAAATGCTGACTGGAGCTTCTGCCACTTGTGGATCCTGATGTCAGATGTCAAGCTTTGGTTTAAGTTCAGTCTCATGGTTTTAGTTACACACAAGCCGGTCTCAGAAAGAGCATCTGTAGGAGAGTCCACTTCCAAAACTTGTTGGTCTGTAACACGGACAGCTACTGCAGAGTGACTCAAATACTGTTTATAATAAGGAGCTGGTGATTTCCAATCAGTTTTCTGCTGATTTTAGAGGTTCTAACTGTTGCGTACATTGATAAAGTTTTGTGTTTGATGTGTTTGATTAGTTTATTTCTCTATAAAGTTAACGCCCCGTCACTTTTGCGTACATGCCTTGTGTTTCCGTGCCGTGTTGAGATACATGGCATGGCCTCTTCATGTCTCTGATATTCTGACACTCTGGTTATCAAACCTTTCAGCTTCTGACCCATAAAATAAAAACAGCAAAGACTTGCAACCCCAAATTATTGAATGAATTATTCACACAACACAAAACTAAATAAACATGTATAACAAAAAAATCTTCTATTGTTGTTTTTACCTAATATATAATGAAAAAATGCTGTTAGAGTTTGTTGGCGTTTCATCACAAGACACCCCCCCCCCCCCCCCCCCCCCCCCCCCCC